>LS532574.1:180080-225239 GCA_900490775.1 Pristionchus maxplancki
CTCTCTCGCGTGTGCCGAAGGTTCGAGAAAGACGCGTCTCCTCTCTCCCCACACTCTCTCGCCACGCTCTCGTACCCTAGGTACTCTCTCACTGGCGTCCCGTCGTTCTTCTTGTTTGTGCGCCCGTCGCGGCCTGTTGCTTGCGATAAAGCTCTCTTACTCTTTGTCTCTTGAGTGAAGGACAGTCCGCTACATAACAAATTAATAAATACTAAATGCAGTGGACGTATCCGATGGCTTCCTTTTGCGGGTTATTCGGCGATTGGTCACTAACGATGACGTGTGTCAATTCATATCTGACGGATATCTTCCCGGACAAGAAACAGGTCAGTTAGCAGCCATCTACAATGAGACGAGTGATATGAGATGTTCAAACAAGCATCCAAACAGTAGCATCATCGGGTTCCTCTTCATTTTTATTTCATTCTCTCGAGTCAATCAGCCCAGCCCTGATAGACTTAGATTGCGAGAATGGAGAGCTAATTCGGAAAAATATCTTTAGATCTTATCAGATTATTTCAGTTATCCTTCCGAATGGTCATCGTCTCCATTATCTTCTCACTGGGAAATTTCGGAGGCGCGCAATTCACGGATCTCCTGCTAAATGTCGTCGATATGACCACCATTCTGGGAATATCTCTCGGTGAGGAACTGGTCTTTGAACTCCTCTTATCTATTATCTTCCCTCTCTTTCTATCTGCTTCCTATGAGATTGCTCTCTCCATCTCGCGTGAATTCTCGGTAGCGAGAAGGAGCGAGAGAGTGTGTTGAGCGAAGAAAGTCAGCATGCTGACGAAAAAGGAGAGAAAAACCGGAAATCTCTCGTGGGGAGATGGAGAGAGAGAGAGAGAGGGAGGTAGAGTGAACAGCGGGGCAAACAACCTAGCCAGGCGAGAGTGAGAGTGACTCACAGGCGGGACAAGAGGGACAGCCCGCAGGCTGTTCCCCGTCGGCCAAGTGGTCTAGTGGTATGATTCTCGCTTTGGGTGCGAGAGGTCCCGGGTTCAATCCCCGGCTTGGCCCATCTCTTTTGCTCAAGTTTTGCTTGCTATTTGCAGGTTTGACGGTGCTCTCCTTCTTCTATGGAGTGTTCATTCTCCGTCCGACAAATCCGACGCACATCGTGTTGAAAGAAGAAGAGGCAGGGGTAGAGGGATTGGATGACGACCAGCGACTCATCGAACCTCCGAAGTGAGAATATTTTTGCGTTTTTGATTCCTATTAGGTGAATTCCAGCAAAAAAAAACAAATATTATTTTTTCGAAAATAAAAAAAAAATTTGAAGAGAGACTATTCTCGAGACGACGAAGAACGCCTTCCTCTCGCTATGGTTCGCCCTGAGGATCTTTATTGTCAAGAGGAGAGACTACAGGTAAGCCGGCTGATTATTCAACCAGTAGAATCATGCAAGTTTCCGAGTAAAATAGTTCATTATTCTATATTTTAGACGGCTATTCCTCTACATGTGCTTCGTTGCCAACTTCCTTGACCAATTCGTGTTCGGAGAGGAGAAAAGTGAGTGACGTGTGAAACATAACTGACTTACTATTCAAATTCTAAGTACTTGTTGCTATAATATAATGTGATTTTGTTTATTTACTTCGAAATTAAACTACAGGTCTGCTCGGTACCTACACTAAACTGGCACCCTTCAACTGGGGCACGCACGAATGGGCTCAGTACAAATCGCTTCGGCCTATCGTTCGTGAGTGTTTCAGCTCTTGAAATAATACGAATGAAGAAGCTTACGAAATACATTTATCGTTTCATATCTGACAATAAATTAGTACGAGATTTGACGATTGTTGCTTAGGTCATTGGTGGTGATTTCATTTGGCAAATAATCTGTCGTGTCTCGAGGAAATCGGTAAAAACCGAGCCTCCCAAAGCGATGGCGGTCGCTGAGTCGATGGACCGAAATAATCCTTCGCGAATTGGTAGACACGATCTGAAATAGAGATTTAGGAGAGTAAACCAACATTAAAAACAAGCATTCACTCACGCATAAGAGCAGTAGCACAGTAGCGAGTAGGTCGATGCGCATAAGTTGGGATTTACTGACCTTCCTGTCCCGTAAAGTGATCGAACACATGACCATTGCACAGTTGCAGAGAGATAATTGGTCTGCGCGTGGATGGGACACGTACACAACTCTTTCCGATCTTTGATAGACGTAACACATAAAAGTGCAGTTAAGCTTCAATAGTTAGGTCAGCTATGCTGGATCTGCTGGTATGATTGAGACGATACCGGAACGAGAAGCAAATCAATTTGCTTATCGATCGATTACCTGATAAATCCAATTAAGTTTCCCTCAGAAATCATCGGAATGACGATCGGACTGGCTCTGCTCAAGAAGGTGTTCAAGTTCCGCGACACACTCTGCATCTGCCTGGCTATTGGTTAGTTCAATGAATCTTTCCGACTCTCTCATATGACGATTTAGGAGCGAAATTGCTTACAGGAAATATCCGCGTCTGACCAGCACACCTCAATTGGGGGGAAATTTCGATATATGTTGCTGAAAATCGATCAATAAATCATAGTTTCCAGCCTCGATGGCGTCCTGTGTGCTGATCATAGGGCTAGCGCAGTCCTCCTGGATGATCTACGTGTCAATGATTCCTGAGGTTTGATTTCAAGATAATTGTCATCCAAACTCCTTCATTTCCAGGCATTCCACGGCCTGCTCAACCCGCTCACATTCACCTTTATGTCGTGCATCGTGCGCCCGGATGAGGTGAGATCATCGTTATTTCCCACCATCTTGTAGCCCAATCTGGCCTAAAAGAAGTCATAATCAATTCATTTCCAGATCGGAAAAGCGTACGCTGTCTCGTCAATCGCTCAAGAGATCGCGAAGCTCGCCCAGACGGCGATTTTGCAGAACATCTACACTGCGACGGTTGATTGGTATCAGGTAATTTTCTCTGGCTTTTAATCATCGAATACACGAAAAAATACCACTAAAAGCGTTGAACGGCTTTAAATTGCATAGTTTTCTTGTTACGTGATTACAGGGCTTCGTGTGGCTTCTGATGGCGGGCGTTTCCACCGTCGCCGTCGGCATCTACGCCTTCATTCACATCCTCGCAAAGAGACGAAACGTCGGATCGTAGATTTCGTATCGAATAAAGTAGATCAGCCTCGTTTTCGTTATTGTTTTGAATGTATTGTCGATCCAATGAATGCATTCATCTCTTTTTATCTTGTTTTCGCTGCCATTCAGGCAGAATTTTCGCCATTCAGCATGCATGATGAATAAGGCAACGCATCCTGCGATGAATAATCTAACCTTCCTCGCGTCCCTCCCTTTTCTGATCAGTTTCAACGTTGTGATGGGCGAAGAAACATCGCCTGGCGCTCAGGCCGGAACGGGAACTAATGAAAGTTGCTTCGCCTCACTATTGAAGAAAGCTACAGATGTAAGTGGCTGTGAGGCTAGGAAGTTCAGGTTTGTATTTGCACATTTTTGAGCTTTTCACGGTTGTTACGCTGCCGGATGCGGAGATTACCTACGCAAGATCAGTGGATCCCATTCAAGAAGCAAAGGTAAACTATCGACGTCAATTATGTCGACCAAAGTTCAAACTAATATTATTATCTCCCTTTCAGAATATCAAGATGGAACAGAAGCGACAACGGAAATTAGCGGAGGAGTTAGTGAGCGATTATATGCCGTTTATGCGTAAAACTTTTGACCAATTCAGCGTAAGATGGACATACGATCAAAGCTCAACAAGGGAGGTGATCCTTCCAGTCGAATGTGGATCGAGTACATAATGACAAGCAGTTATGAGGAAGAGGCACGACAAAAGGTCAGTTGTTGCTGTGTTGATTGGCTGGTCAAGACCTATCAATCTCAGGAACTGTTGGAAGAGCAAGAATTATATTTGGAAATCGAAAGACTGTATTGGATTCGCACTGACGAAAGCAAAATTCGACAACAGCAACTGATGAGAGAACATAACCTGAAGAAAGGTTAGTTTTATTACTTTATCTTTCAAACATAAAAATAATTAAAGAAGAATCGCAAATAATTAGATCACTGTGGCAGCTGAAATATCAAATGTACGACCTCCATCAGTTTTACTTCATCCTCCGCTGGGAGGTATGTGATCAAGAAACACTATATGAAACACCACGAAAAATAATTATAAATAAATAAAAATGTTGTTTGTGTTTCAGTACAAGCGATTTGACAACTATAAAGCGCAAGTTGAGGTTGTTTACACCACTAAGCAATCTATCTTCCCAGATCTTTTCAGGAATATGTCTCGAAATACATTGATGAAGTCTTGAATCTCGAGAATCGCATGCGCAAGTTCTGCGCCGATCCGGAAAATACTCGAGAATCGTCGACACTCTTCCGGCCGGTTGGTCTATTGCCTGCCTCACTGAATACTGAATATTTACAGGATATTCTCGAACGATTAAAGGATTGCCTCGTTGCGTACCATTACCAGCTCAAGTTAATGATGGTTTGTCTTAAAGGTTTCGAGAAAAATGTGAATATTCCAGTGGAACAAGCCCACAAAAGAATACAAGACGAGCTATTACGCTGTAGAGCAGGCTGTATTTGCATTGCAACTGATTGAGTGGAAGTAAGAATATTTTTTGTACATTTCGAATTCTATTTTTAGCAAGAAGACAAAGGAATGGATTCTGGATGCGTCGAAGAAAGGTGTGAAAGAGTGGAAGAAACCATGTGATTCACGTTCAATTTTCTTATTGTCCAAAACGAGAGAGCGTGTCAAAACAGGAGAGTTCGATAGAGAAACAGCGTGATTCATTCACCTTTTCAGCCAAGAAGAAGAAGGCAAAGCTGAAGAAACAAAAGGCCGTGGAGATTGTAGAAAGCGAAGGAAACGCAACTGATTTGGAACCGATATTGAATGATCAGGAAAAGCCCACGGAAATGAGCTCTAACAACTAGGTTTCTTCGTCGCCTCAACTCGAAGCTTTGCCTGTAGTTGGCAAGCCCATTCTTCTAAGTCATGAAGAAGTTCACTTATTCTATTGCTCGTCCTCACTGTATTGTTATGAATACTCTTTATCTCACGATCAGGCTACGTAATAAATCTAGTGGTGTCCATGGCCGTGATGGTGTCCGTGGTGTCCGTGGTGGTGTCCTAGAAATAATTGTTTTTGCCGTTTCGAAAACATAATTAATTCATAATTAGTGCTGGCGAAGCACTTATCAAGAGATCATTAATCAAAAGAGTAAGGAGGGTTGCTATTCATACCGCCGTTGCAAAGGTTGCAGGGCTTGGGTCCGTGGTGTCCTGTAATTCGTTAATTAGTGACTAATTAATGTATTTATTAATTAATTACCGTGGGGGCAGTGGTGGTGGTGCTTGTCGTCGTACCAGAGCTTCTTGTGAGGGCCGACCCAGGTCTTGCGAGTGGTCTGCACCTGTAAACAAACATACTTATAGTTGATATTCGCTTTTTCGTGGATTGAAATCCATGGAACGAAAACAAGAGGCGTTCCTCACTGGCCAAGTGGTCTAGTGGTATCATTCTCGCTTTGGGTGCGAGAGGTCCCCGGTTCAATCCCCGGCTTGGCCCTATCTTTTGCATGTTATGATTGTGCGACTTACTCTGCATCCGCACTTCTTCAGACGAATGTACTTGATGATGTGATCACGGGTCTTCTTGATGAACACCTGACGCGAATTAATATATTACAGATGTGATATAAAAAGAGATTACCTTCTTGGAGAATCCGTGGGGAATTCTGTCCTCGTGCTTGTAGACCTTGAACTTCTTGCCGTCAATCTCCTCCCAAGTCCACGGACCCTGCAATTGGTCGTCTTCCAACTAATAATATAATATTACTATGAGTGAGCTAGATGCTGTAATGGGGCTGCAAGCTGTTTCCAAGTCTACTAGGTACCTTGGCGGGTTCAGTAGGAGTGCCCTCAGCGAGTTCAGCGGGGAAACCCTCGGGGTCTTCTGCAGCGTAAGAAAGAGCGGCGAGGCCGAGGAAGCAGAGGAAGATGAGAGAACGCATCCTGGAAATTTTTAATTTACAAAAAAAGGATGGATAATCAAATGAATTACTACTGTAAAGCCAAGACGAAATTGCTTGATGCCCTTCTCATTTCTCCTTCCCTTTTTATACGCGATTCTAATCATTGACAGGCGCTATTTTGACTTGTGCACTTCCAATTTGTTCTCTGTCGAAAATGACGCGCCATTCGGATTTCTAGCGCTTCCTATAAAAGGCGCTGCCTTCTCGCAATTGAGATAGGTGAACTTTCTTATTGTGACTTCTCGCCTTACTTCCATTCATTAAATTTGATTGCTCAGCCCACAGTAACTGCCGTTTCGTCAATGAAAGTTTGAAGTTCTTCGGATTTCTCGATTAAATAGTAAAACTTTCATTGAGGAATCACTGAAAGGGCCCTATGTTATTTCTCGTCTAATTTCAAATATCTCGTAGAAAATAGATTCAACCTTCAGAAATGCGCTGGTGGGCGCTGATCTCGCTCTGCCTCTTGGCAGGCGTCACTATCGCCCAAGAGGTTTGATTTGTTTCCAGTCTTTAGCTCCTCATTCTTTTTTAGCCCCACAGTCGCACTTTTCAGGCAACTACTGCTGCTCCCGCCGAACCCGCTGTCGTTCCCGAGGCCCCCGAGGCACCCGCTGCACCGGAAACTCCCAAGGAGCCTGAAGCTCCTGCGGCTCCTGAAGCCCCTGTGGCCCCAGACGAAGCTCCTGCTGTTACTGCAGATTCCGAGGTTTCTGAAGCTCAGAAGACTCCAGAGGAGGCACCCCTCGCGCCATATGCCCGCAAAGGTTCGTACAGTGACGTTTTTTCTTGCCTTCACCCTCAATTTACTTGCAGACGTGAACCGTCTAAGGCGCGGTGCCGACGACGAGACTCCCGAGCTCAACGAGGACGGCGAGGAAAATCCCACTGAGGAAGGCGAGGAGCAGACGGCCGCCGCTGACGAGGAAGCCGCTCCCGAGAGTGAAGGACAAGAGGAGGGACAGGAGGAGGAACAGGGAGAGGTCGCCGACCCCGAGGAGAACGAGGAGGCCACCTCCCCAGAGGAGGCGACCCCCGAAGAACAGCCTGAGGAAGCCCAGGAGGAACCCGCCGCGCCCGAAACCGCAGCTCCCGAGGGAGCTGAGGAGGCCACTGAGCCGGAGGCCAACGAGGAACCCACTGAGGCCGCAGAGACCCCGGAGACTGATGGCGCCGATCCTACCGAGGGCGAGGAGGAACCTGAGGAGGAACAGCCGACCGCTCCCGAGGGCGGCGAGCCCGCGAATGAGGAGGCTGCTGAGGGTAGCGGCAATGAGCCGACTGAGGAGGAAAACAACCAGGCTGAAGAGGATGAGGATGATGAGGAGGCAGATGTGGAGGAGACTCCCGCAGCTCCTGAAGGCAAGGAACACGACGAGACGGAGGATCCTCCCATCGAAGACGAAAATGAGGACAACGAGACCATTGAGAGTGCACCCGCCGCTCCGCCCGTCGTCCCAGTCCCTGCTGCTGAGGAACCCAAGCCTGTTGAGACAGAGGAAGAGTCCGAAGAGGAACCCCAGACGCCTGTCGAACCCGAGGTACATTTTCGAAAGTAGTGCTCAAGTAAAAATAAGATATTGCAGACTGCCGAGCCTGAAGAGAAGCCGGCGCCTCACCCTGAACCTCCCGCACCCGCCCCGTTGACTGAGGAGGAGCTCAACAGAGAGACCGCCATCGTTGAGGTATCCAAGTTGTGGATACTGATCGAGAAGACATCGATTGCAGGCCGAGACCAACGTGGAGGCACCCAAGGAGGAGAAGAAGGAGGAGGTTTGAATTTTATGAGTTTTTTTTAAATATTTGTTTTATTTTTTATCTCATTTTTGCAGACCAACCCCGAGTTCGAAGAGGACGTCGCCGAGTTTGAGGCCGAGGGGAAGAAGAAGGAGGAGAAGAAGCCCGTCGAGGAGCAGACTGAAGACGACGACGACGAGGAGTCCAAGGAGACCGCCACTGAGGCACCGAAGGAACAAAAGGAGGAATCTCCCGTACGTCGAGTCTATCGGGCAGTGACGCACGTATGTAGCTAAAGAGAAGGAAGAAATGGTGACATTTAAGGCTGGAGACGAGACCGAATCGCAGTCGGAGAAGGAACCCACCGAACTGCCCACTGAGACAAGTGACACTACTGGACAGGTTGATACTGTCTTGACTAGATGTAGACACACGTTGGTAGCGTTTCGGAATAGAAAACTGAAAATTCTTATTCAGACGGAAGTCCTCCCTCCCGCCATCGCCAAGGATATTCCCAAACCGGAAGTGGCTGCTGACTCGAACGCGACGGCTCCCTGGAAGGATGCCTTTGGATGGGTCAGTCCTCTTCTCTTCTCTTAGTTTCTTCCAGTGTTTGATGGTATTTTGAAGCAAATTATGCTGTTTTTGATGCCAATAATGCTTTTTTTGACAATTTCTCGTCCATTTCAGGTGCACTACCCGTGGAAGCGATTCCCGATCAGAAAGATGCGCTACAACAACAAGAAGGACTGCGGTTGCCAGGTATTTTATTATTTATTTGTTATTTATTATTATTAAATATTTTTGTAGATCATCTGGATCAAGCGCGTCTACAAACGTCGCCACCCCAAGCCCAGACTTCTCCTCACCCACAACTCCTTCTTCAACCTCCACGGAAGAAAGAGATGCCATAGACATGGACACTTGTGAGCTATCGCTCATTTTCGGAATGATCTCGAATTTTCAGCCCCATCAGGCACCATCATCATCATAAGCCGTGCGGATGCCATAGAAGACTGGTGAGCCATTGAGAAATGGTGGTCTAAGCGTTTTCTGGGAAAAAAGTGGAACCGCGTGAGAAAATATTCATTTTCAGCACCATCACAAGCCGACCGTGCAGCATGTCGTGATCAATCATCGTTAGTGTTGATTATTATGTTTTATTTATTCGCTCTAACCTCATTGATTTCCATTGCAGATCACAAGCCGTGCCACAAGAAGCCGGTCGTCAAGCACATCACTCGTGTCCATCACTTGAAACACGCCCACCATCATCATCACCCGCACTTCCCTAGAGGCAGATTCCCCGGAAAGGTCCGTCTTCCCAAGGTGAGACTTTCATGTTCCTTTCGCATAGACAACGGACAATTCGGAAATCATGATAAGTGATCCCATCATATGTTGTCCTCACCTCTTCATTTCTTTCAATGATGTACAGTTGCGATACGGCTATCGCTTCGGTTGTGTAAACGATTGAACTAGTAATAGTGATGCATAGCAGATCCCTCACTTCCCCCACAAGCATCATCATCATCATCATGATTTGTCTCTGGGAGGATCGCACGAGTTCCATGGACATCATCACGGACATTTCCCCTATGGACCCCACTACCACGGTGAGAAGACGAGAGGTCTGAACATGCTAAAAATATATTTCCAGGCCGCAAACCGTGCAACAGAAAGTTCCACCGACATCATCACAACGATTTCTTCGGAGAGTATCCTCATATCAGAGTGAAGAGAGGTGCGATTCTACCCAGCTTACCAAATATTCGCTAAGGGATTATTCATCAATTTTCAGACTCGGATCCCACTCCTGCCAAGGCCGAGCTCGTCAACCCTGAAGTTCCTGCAGAAGGAGAACAGTACGGAAACGAATAAATTTAAATTGTTTAATAAATTAGCGAGATAATGCTTCACCGTCGTGCACAATACGTCAAATTCGCCCTCTGCAATTAGTAGTGACGTTTCCATTTCCCCCGTTCTAACACCTAGAGACTGAATAGAGACGAGCAAACAAGTGAGTGCACTCACCCGAGTGATGCCATCGCCCCTCTCCCCGCCCGCAAGTGTGGAGTTTCACGGGGAAGCGAGCGAGTATTCTCCATTGACGACAGTTCTCGAATTAGCTAAGCGGACGAGTAAACGGAAAGACGAGCGAGGAAGACAGAGATCGAGTTCGAGAAAGGAAGCTGTGAAATGACTCTCAACTTTGCCTGATATCCTGCTTTGTCTGACCTTCCAGTCAATGAGAATGGAGAGACGAAGACCAAGGCATTTGCACAATTAGTCAAGCAATGTTCCTCTGACCAGTTACTGGAAATAGATTTCGGTTTTCGTAAACATTATTCCAACTTGCTGTGGATTTATGGAAACATGAGATACTGTGCAAACAAACTGGTTTCTTTGTCACCGGAAAGTATCTATGAATCTCTGGTTTCCTCCTTCTGTAGTCTTGAAAATGATGCTTTTAGGATGCTCAATCACTCATTTTTATGATAGATCATTAGACAAATAAGGCAATTGTGAAACTGGTACTGATCTGCTCGACTTTAGTCGCTCCTATCACCGAAATAAGTAAACAGTTGCCTGTTTGCTGATCAACAGCGAAAAACAATCACTTTCGGAAATGGTTGTAAGCTCTTTAAATGCCCGAAAGTTGTATTCGAGAACTCTTTCAAGGACAGATTTACCAAATCCCTGTCTCGCAAGTTGATTAATCATCCGAGAGACCTCAGCAAGAGATAGCATCTTAACTTATGTTTGAAGCAGAACAATGTTACGAGCTATCATCGAACTAATCGTGAGTGTTTTCTGGATTATCAACGATCTTCAGAGAATTAGATGACTTACCAGAACTCGTGTAGGCATCTCGTTTACAATACAAAATCAATGAATGGCTAGCAGTATTCCAAACTTTACAATTGACTTCCGCTTGTTTGCGATCAGGGGGCCAGAACCACAGCCTTCCTTTGTATGGGAAGAGATCATCCAGGGGCTGGCTAAACTACACCACCCACCTACCCCTACTGTCTTACTCGTTTGCTCAAAATTTCGCTGTCTACTCACATTCTTTCTAGCTGCTCTCTCGCTCTAATCTGAACTACTCCTCCCCTCCTCGGCTTCTCATATAAAAGAGAGCCGCACAGCGACGTGATCGGAACTTTCCACAATGCTTACTCACTTTCTAATTGGAAGAAACCCGGGTGATAGCTCCAGATAACCCAAGTGATATTGTCTTTTACGTTATCCTGATGCCAGTTCATGCATTATTTCCGCGCGCATTACATATTTTCGAATCAAATTGTTCAGATTTTACAAATATTCGTTCATTTTTAGAATGGGCGAGCCTGCAGAACTTGGTTATGGAACGAGCGCCAAAAGTGTGGGCAACAAGCGCCTCTCCATCTCATTCGCCGAGAGTCCTCCGAGAACGGTTTGTCGTTTACACCTGCAATTTCTTTTTTTGTCTCTTCAAAAAAATGGACACTTTGAGGCCTCAGCAATATTTAATAATTCCAAAAATTACATTCGAAAACACTTTATTATCTGAATATAATTGCAGCATCGTCAGACGTCGTTCGACCCAGAGATTGTGAGTATTTCAAAATTGTAGGCATCTAAAACTCAATAAATAATTTTCAGCTCAGAAAGCCCTCAGTGATCATCGATGATCCGCTAGCAGACAAAACGGGCGATCTGCACAATATCAGACCCTTTGCCGACAAGGTTTGGGACTACTGATCTTCGTATTTGAGGCTATGGTTGTATGAGAAAAAAGTAAATGGAGCTTTAATATTCCAGAAAACCATCAGAGGAACGGCAGCGAGAGAAAAGCGAGGAACATTCAAGAAAATGTCCAGCTCGTTCCGCAAGACCTTCAAGAGGTGAGATCCGAGCATTCTCTCGCCCTTTTTAGTCTACGTATTATTTCGCTTAATAATTATGCTTCTGCTGAAACCACTAGACAATTGGATACTAGGCGACATCAATACTAACACACCCCAACCATGACTTCATCAGTTTATTTCGAGAATGCGTGGAAATCCCCCGTCATATCAAATACGAGCGTAATCCCCGACTTCTGAAATGAGCCAAGTGCTCGTCGAGGCGTCCTCTATGCAAACATTCTGTAACTGATCGTTCTGATCTCGGTGTTCTGATATGAGTGTCAACATTGTAGGCGAGCATCAGAACATACCAGAACTGCGGTGAACTTGATCTATGTTCAAAAAAAAAACTAGACGAGAATAGCTGGAGAGTGGGTATTTGCATAATGAGTACCTAGTGAATGAGCTGTCCGGGTTCATACCTGGTACTCAACTTCCACCCACTAATAATGATGACGCATCCGCCCTTTACCTGATCTTTCCCTCTCCCTTCTCTCCACCCGGGAATGCTCCCCGCTCACAGTTCACGTTCATCCGGATGAGTAGCAGAGCTCTCTCGAGCACGCTCTCTAGCACTCTCTGATTGGTTAGAGAGCAGGCGAAAGGGGGAGAGTATAACAAGATGACTCGAATGGCCCCCGTCCATTCAGTGTTCGAGCCTACGCAGGTTCGTTCGTCATCGACACCGTTATCATACCCACGGTTATCGCCCCACCCACCCCCCGATAAGATCGCCCATAACACTGACTCGTAGGGCATTCCTGGAGCGGAGTATTTAAGGGACGATAGTCCTTATCTTCGTCCAACCGTCGAGTCGATCAACTATGAGTCTGAAGGAGCAACCGCGCATGGAGCCGAACCTGGCGCAGAATGGCTTCGACCCGGCGCCTCGTCGTTCGCGCGCAGCTAGTTGGAAGGAAATCCGCGCCACGTCCGTCGAGTCGTGCAAGAAGTTCTGGAGGAGAATGAGCGGACAGAGAGAGACGTTCCGCATGAGTCGGTGGGGTTTATCTAGCCTTTCCTGCCCAGCAACGAATTCAGAGTTCAGCCGCATTGCAGAGTACCAACAGTTGCTTCAGATCTACCGTAATCGCATTTAAACGTCTCATTTCAGGGTCTCTCAATATGCCGGGCGCGTCTCCAAGCCGGCCAATGCGTACATCCGCTGGAATCTCCTTTTCACCTTCCTCATCTTCCTCTTCCTCTCGTCCTGCATCTGGATTCCGTGCATTCCCGCTGTGAGAATTTCATTTTTATTTTTTATTTTTTGATAGTGCCTTTATTCCCCCGCGCTAAATCACTTCAAATCAGCTAGAAAAGTCTTTCCAAATTAGCTATTTACGTCCACCTCAATTCTCTGATACTGATAAGCCTATTTGCCATGCCTAAATGAGAGATTATTTGGCCCGTTCACGTTTGGCGTTATCGTAAAGCATATGGGTCGAAGGCATTCTTGAGTGATGGCAAACAGTCTTCAGAATTTCCGCGTTTCTCGCCCAAGAACCGATCAAGAAACGTGACATTCCATCAAATCGACCCATTTTCAGGTATACAGATTCTCGCTCGAGATCGTCATCATCATCCACATCGTCCTGCATCTACTGTGGTAAATTTTCGAAAAACTGAGGCGCTCTCTCGTTTTCGCCTGCTCTCTCGCTTCTGTAACCGCTCAGAAATGAAGAACGGTGTTGTGCAGGGAAACAAACGTACGGGGTTCCGGGTTCTCTCCGCTTTTGCACGTCGAACAACGCCATTATTCGGCTCAATCGGCTTTGCACGAACGAACTATCAAGCGTTCTCTCGATCAACCTAACATAAATACAGAAAGAGAGCAGTGATCAGCGAACTAATGTCAGGTTCATCGCTCTCTTCAACGCCTTTCGCTACACCTGGAGGCTGCTGCGCTTCAGAAGCCACGTAATCGACTTAAATAAGGTATTTTCGAAATAAAGGAGCTTATTCGTCTCCTTATCTACACTATTTCAACCATCCTGAATTAGAGTACAAGAAGAAAATTGCAGGTGAAGAACGAGGAGGGCCTGATCGTCAAGCATCTCGTCGGTATCTGCATGTATAAGGTACCGATTTTTCTAATTTCGTTCATCTGATAGGCGAGAGAGTGTGCGAAAATGAGAGAGTCATTTCCAAATTCAGGAGCCGATCCCGCTGATCAAGGAGACAATCAACTCGATCGCCTCGCAGCCGAACGCGAAAGAAAAGATATCTGTAGTGATCGGAATGGAGGAGGGAACCCCGGATAAGGAGAAGGTGAGGGCTTTTCTTGATAGGCCTTTTCGGTGTACCCCAGCAAGCGAACCGCCTTTACCTTCTTTTTGAATGATACAGTACCCCGAAAATCATCCAAGGAGCGCTTGTCATGGTTTTTTGAGGTTGACCATTCCATAAACACATATTTACACCACGTCAGATTCCTCCCACCTGAAAACACGCAAACACAAACAAACTACGCGCCTAGATGGTCATTCCTGTTTTCGGTTTATCGGTTTGCGATGATTTGAGGGATATTCATCACAGTTGACCCTGCACTGCCCCCATTGTTTGCGCTCTTACCTCATCCTTCCTCGTCTCACAAGTACGCATGCTCACTCGCCTTTCACACAACGAAAGAAAACACAGAATGAAGAGAGCCTTCCCCTCTTCCTTCTACCATACCCATTATGTATCTCGATCCCGCGAGCTCTATCGGTGCTAGGGAGCAGTGGATAGAGCAAGTATCACTACTATCTAAGCCCACGCGCTGACCTCACAAGCGCAAACAAATCGTGAATTGAATCGCGGATGCATCCGAGAAATCGGAACTCGCTTTGATTCGGTAGTTTGCACAAGAAAGATGCCTGACCGCCTGACGTCAGCGCTCTTTTCGCTCTTAGAGATTCGAAAGTTCACGACGGCAAACTATACTGCAGGGGCAGGGACGGTTACAAACATAATGATGATGTGAGAAGCAATAGACATTCTTCTTTGGTGTGATATATTGGAGAGAATATTTCAGGCCAAGGCAGATCTGTACGCGATATACAAGCCAATCTTCGAGCGCTTCATTATCACTTTCCATCCGAAGGTACAGTATCGAATCGCCCGACCCCTCAAGTTTGATAAAACTGCTAGGAGCGAAACTGTTGCAGGGTCTGCAAGGCGACATTCCCGGCAAGTGCTCCAACTTCAACTACGCCTCTAGAATGGCTGTGAAAGCGCTGAGATCGGATCCGGTATGTTTATTTTAATATCTAAAAAAATTCAATTTCCCCTCTGAAACATAATGACAGAATAGGCGATTGCGTAGCTTTGACGCATCATCTTTCTTGCAGTGCTCTCCTAATGACGCATACTGCGAGCATTAGTGCTCTAAGAATACTGCTAGACTCTCCCTCGCGTGCTCCACTGATAACTTGGACAACACGCGCGCGTACATCGGTAATAAGCCATAAGCTGTTTGCGTTCTCGCGCTCTTTCGCTTCTTCCATCAACTGTGGAAACCGATTTGTGGCGCGTGGTGACAGGGAGAGAGGAAGTGTCCGAACTAGCGAGATTATTATGGGTTTGACAATGCTCCCCAAATAGAGCTTGAATAAACAACATGTGAATCAGCGGATGAGTCAAATTGTCCGTGCTAGGAGGATTACATAATACCAGATTACCTTCATCCGAGCTCACTCTAGAGTTCAGAATATCACATTTATTAGGATGAAACAGATATCCAGAAACGGAAATATTGTAGGAATACCCGCTCGATAAACCTGGCAAGAAGGTTGAATTGCTGGTAACTACGGGCGATTGCGACTCGGTGTTTGGAGAAAGGTTAGCACATTGCATTTTGTTGCAACGAAGAATGCCCTGGTCGATTGTATGGATGTAAATGGTCCAATATCATCTCATTTTCAGGTATTTTGACGCACTCGAGGAAGACTACTGGAAGGTTTCGGAGGAAGTGAGTTTTTATTGCGTTTTCGCATTGTTTTCCCTTTTTTCGTGGGTCTCAGTTACAAAATCATGCGCAGGGCCGCAAATCGACCGTGTGGCAGTCGCCTCTCTTCTACGCCATCAACCTGCACAAATCGCCCTTCTTCGTGAGAGTAACTGGTAAGTTTACCTAAAATCACCGATAGTTTACTAGAAAATACTCGCCAGAATGAGATAGAAACAAACAGAAATGAAAGAGAACCTACCGCTAGAGTCTTCGTGCACAGATCAGTTACAGATCTTAGAGCAAAATGCATTCCATTATTGTTAATAAACACACAATTTGAGGTTTGCTCCGTGCCTTCTTCATGATCGGCTATCTCATCCCATGGAATATCAACACGATGTCCATCTTCTCGCTCACACTTGATCTCTTCGAGGAGGGAGAGTACACTCATCCTGGATATCAGGTACATTTTATCCATAAGAATGCCTCTATACCACGCAATATTGATAATCCTTTAAAACTTTTCTGACGGTTACTGGTTTGCCCATCCCCTCTCCCACAATTATAACATCTTGGTGCGAACAAAGAAAATAATTATTATATATTTAATAATTATTATTAATATATCTTAATGCTCAGATGGACGACATCATCGCGCTCATTCGCTGGTCGCTGGCTGTGAGGAGAAAGTGCGTGATCAGAGCCATTCCCGTCGCCACGCTCTCAGGTTTTGTCTCATTTTTTTATATTTTTGTTTTATTAAACCAAAAAAATAATTTATAGGCCCGACATCCGGCAAGAACTACATCGACGAGTGGTATGAGTGGGCTAGACAGATCAGACGGTGGACTATCGGCGCGGCTGAGGTGATAAAATAATTTCGAAAATAAAATAATGAAATAAAATGCTGCAGGTCTTCCACTACTTCGCCATCAAGTTCTTCCGCCTGCCCGTCAGCGTTTCCATCTCATTCGCTGCCAAGTACTACTTTTTTTATTATTTATCTTCTTGCGGTTTTATTTTTGTACATCTTTAGTTTTTTATTTATCTTAATCTAATTCCGCAGATTCGTGTTCTACTATGGATTCCTATTGTGCATCGCCTCTCCCTACGGAATTATCGCCCCCTTTGTGGTGAGCTCCATTTCTATTATATCAGGAATTATTAAATTTTAAAAAATTGATAATGATTTTTCTATATGATTTGCAGACGCCCGCCATGCTGACTGCAACGAACAAGCCGGTCGAGGGACTTGTTATTCCCAGTCAGGTAAATAACTTTCAATTTGAAATAAATCTCGAATAATTTGATCAGAACGTGTTCACGTGGATTATGCTTGGTTTCCTCGGACTCATGTATCTAGAATTCTTCCTGGTCTTCGTCATCAATCGTGTCTGCGAAAGGGTATAACTTATAACAATTTTTTGATTGAATAAACATCTGAAATAGTACTAATATGAGATATCTCGCAGGCGTTCCCTAACGGTGCTCGCGACAAGACCAACTTCTTCTTCGACGTGTTCCATCTTCTGATGACGTGGCCCACGATCACCATGTACTGCTTGGTAAGCGAAATATTTTTCTCTGTCTAGCACCATAATTTGATACTCAGCCATTCTTCCGAAGAACTCAACAAGTGCTCATCATTTTATCTTAAATTTATTGATTTTCAAAGTGGAATACTGCAGGTGGAGCTCGTTGCCTTCCTCGAAGTGACGGTGCGAGGCAAGTCAGTCTGCTCGCACTCTGCCTCCAAGAAGGACAATCTCGTCGCTCCCGTCGTCTCCGCGCTCCCCGACCGAATGGAAGTCTAATAGTGCATCATTTATCTTGTTTTTCATCTCAATTGTCTATCGGTGCTTCTCATTTCACGCATTTCCCTATGTAACTAGTCATCCACGGCATTTTTTTCGTGCAATACACGGGTTCGCTTGCTGGGCATTCTGATGTGTTTAGGGTTCGATAAAGATCTATGAAGATATGATGAACTTTCAAGAAGATATTAAGATATTAGGCCACTTGCTTGCATCTCGTTTGAATTGAGTTGGATTTTCAGTAGCTTAAAAACGCTTGCTCGGCAGAATGTATATTTTGATACGTCATGTATGTTGTAGTTGTTGAGACCTTATAATTAGGTAGGGACTGTAGTAGTGGATTGGGTAGTAGCTTCGGTAGTGCCTTTGGTAAGGACTGGAGCATTGCCTTGGGAGGATAAGAACCTCTTATTTCCTTCCGTGCCTTCACGAAAGAAAAGAAAAGAGGTTGCAAGTTTGCCATTCCTTTTACGTGCATGTGTCCATTCTCTGAATTCACTTGCCCTTTTTTCTTCTCTCCTACCGAATCCTCCCTCTTCCTCGAGCGACACCTGATCACAATTTCAGCTGATAGCCCATGCTATATCTCAGTTACTGACCTGCACTTGGATGCCATGCCAAATACTCCCCCCCCAGTAATGATTTCCCTCGCAGGCAAGAAGGGCACAGCTCCTCCGGCCTCTTCCTCGTCCTCGCCCTCTTCTAGCAGCAAGGGACACAAGTCCGCAAAACGACATGAGAAGGGACGTCACGAAATCGCAATAAATAGGGCGACACTCCTCCCCCCCCCCCTTCCTAAGTGCCCTCCCCCCATAGAGCTTAATGCGTCGATCCCAGTTTAGTTTCATTCGGTAGCCAATGAGACAAATAAAGAGGTCGTTTCTCAGAAATCGCTTGATAAAGGGGGATAGGCACGAATATCTGGCTGACTGAGCTCTCGACGTGAGTTGATGGGTCGTCGTTACCCGATTACACTTTCGAAACTCCCAGACGTTGAGTTCAAACCGAGATATCGTCAATTGGCTGTGTGCCAAGTGACTCTGCGGTGCAGGCAACGAGCGAGAGAGCGTGCGAAATGGTGATAGCGCGCCCAATATACCCTCTGGCTATGGTGACTCTAGCTCCCTTCGTGCCTTTCCCCATTTAACATCTGAACCTTCTTCTTATAGCATTGACGACTCTATTTGTCTTAGACTTCTCTTGACACTGTTCTTGCTTTTGTCCGATGCTTCCCTTGTTTTCATCTGGGGCTTCCAATGTTTTATTAGAGATCTCTACTGCTTTCACTGCGAACTTATCTTTTAAAACACTTTCGATTAATTTCATATTTCGAAATACCTAGGATCTTTCATCTCTGTACTCGTGATGTGGCTAACAGAGCTTAATCTAGTAATTGTGAATAATAAGACACAGAAAGATTAAGAGTGTTTGACGCAGAATAATACTTGCATATTTATCACAATACTAGATTTCCTTGAGGGTTACAAATAAAGGTCGACGTAATAGAAATAACAGATCGATATAAATATATAATAATCACGAAAAATATATAAAAAAATGCTTGCTACCCTTCTTCTTCCTTCTTCGTACCATAGTTCACTCGTGCATTGAACGGTTCATTAATGCCTGAAACATATTAACCATTTTTTCTATTCCTATTATCGTCAGCGCGTTTTGTTCGCTTCTGCATATGCTTTGCCTATTTATCTCTGGTCGCTAACCAACCCCGAGAGTGACAGAAGCTACGAAGGCACTCCAGCACTTTCTGATGCATTGACTATTGCCCGCAAAACCATCTTTCATCCCCAAAAACCCTTCGAAAATGCTTTTTTTCATTTTGGAATCATGAACTCTCATTTTGTTTTCTTGTTTTCACCTATTTGTCCGGGATAGTGAAGGAACTGCGAAACTCGGAAAGCACTCACTTGAGTGGTGGCCAGGGCGTATTTCTCGGCTGTCATGATGTCGAATGGCGGGAGGACGACCAGTCGGTCGCAGCTCAACTCCTTCCAGCTGCAAGTCGACATGCTGTCGAGGGAACCGTACGCCTGCAATTTCAAAATAATTTAAATTTTTCAAAGTTGTTTCAGTCTCGTGGACAGTTCATAGACTTGTCTGGACTCTGGGAAGACGACATACCATGCCGACGATCAGCTTGTCGATGTCCGTCTCGTCGTGGACAATCTTCGTCACCACGCACGCTCGCAGGCCCAGATCTCTTCCCGAGTTCAGGCAGGTGGTATAGAGGTGCGGCCAGGGGTTGTGCTCGACGGGCGTGAAGTTGAGATTCTTCAGCTGAAGTGTGCGGAGGCTAATTACAGAAACGCCAATTGACAGATAATACAGTGTCGTGCCTATTCCAGTTGATTATAGCGACTAGCGACATTGATTTGGTATTCAATGAGGGAGAGGCGCGAAAGATCATTCAATTATCATAAGCGAGAGACGCATGTCAATTTATATGTGCACTCTCTTCATTATCCTCCCTCGCTTTCCCATTTCGGATTAGTGCCTGCACCGCAGGGTGACTTAGCATACAGCCAAACGCGCATATCACACGTTTCATCCAAGGATTCACTGAATTGGACAGCCTCTGGACACACATTTGAGATGACCCCCCAATTTCTCCTCGGTTTTTGATAGTCCTTGGGTAGGTCTTCCCTGACCCCAAGTTAGAGGGGCGGTAGATCAAACATCTCTCCAGGAGGCCACGTCAAACTTCGTTTTTGAGGCTTGGTTTTTCGCGATTATCTCGTTATAGAGTGGAGCTATAAAGATATGTTCAACTAATAAAATGTAGCTTTTCCAGAGACCTTTCAGAAAAGTATTATGGTGATGGGGTTTATTTCATTATTGTGAGCTGTAGAGACGATCTCCTTTCTCAGGCGCCGGAGGGAAAAATTAACGATTCCATTCGGTAGAGCTCGTCGAGAGCATTCGAATGAGCTTCTAAAATCAAAAATCGATGGGGCTTTGGCTGAAAAACGCCTAAAACACGAATCCAAGCCACGATTCCTTGAGTGATTCCCCCAATCTCGCGTGCCTTAGGCGGTTTTTCAGGCGTTTTTCAGCCAAAGCCCCACCGATTTTTGATTTTAGAAGCTCATTCGAAAGCTCTCGACGAGCTCTACCGAATGGAATCGTTAATTTTTCCCTCCGGCGCCTGAGAAAGGAGATCGTCTCTACAGCTCACAAGAATGAAATAAACCCCATCACCATAATACTTTTCTGAAAGGTCTCTGGAAAAGCTACATTTTATTAGTTGAACATATTTTTATAGCTCCACTCTATAACGAGATAATCGCGAAAAACCAAGCCTCAAAAACGAAGTTTGACGTGGCCTCCTGGAGAGATGTTTGATCTACCGCCCCTCTAACTTGGGGTCAGGGAAGACCTACCCAAGGACTATCAAAAACCGAGGAGAAATTGGGGGGTCATCTCAAATGTGTGTCCTGAGGTCAGTGAATCCTTACGTGCAACGCGTGATATCTCAGCTCTATCATAATATCGGAGTTTCGAGGTGTTATCGGACTAACAATTCCGATCATCTGATACTCATCTAACAGATATTCGTGCCTTTGCCTAGTAGGGTAGATTCTAGTGGATCGAGAGCACTCACAGCAGGCGTCCTGGCAGTCTTCCTATACATTCCACAGAGAGCGAGTGCCGTGCCCGCATTCATCTTCTTGTCTCTAGTCCTCTTCTTCTCTCTCTTCTCCGCTTCAGTCAGTCGCCCGTCCGCCTCCTCATCCTCCTCCTCCTTCACCACTCCCCAGTTAAAGCCACTGAACACGGCCATACTGTTCACATTCTGAAAAAGCAGATTGGTAACGCAGGAAGAATCAGGGAAACTAACCAATTTTTTCCCCTCATTGACCCAGAAGTCGGGCTGGCCTCCCAAGACGATTACGTTCTTTCCCTCCATATCTCGTCTCGCCTCCTCGTCCATTTGTTGCCAGGCTTGGAACAAAACCACACCACCCAGGCAGCAGAGGGGGATGCCCTCCTGGCCGGATGAGCCGCCCTGGAATAATTTTTATTAATTAAAATATATATAAATTAAGTGCAACGCTATCTTTATATTCTTCGCTTGACAGTCGAAATTCTTATAAGATTTTGCAACAGAAGAATCAAAAAATGAAGTGTACAGCAGGAGAGTAAATACATGGTCGTTCATCAAATGATCGTTAAAAAGAATTCCAAAAGAATAACCTGGGCAGAAGTGCCTGCAGCATCATTTCCCGAGTATGGTGCGACAGCTTGAGATGGGGAATACGAGGTCTGAAACTATTTAATTACTTGAAAGAAATTAATTACTTGTCAATTAATGAAATCGGCAGTGATGACCTACCTGGGTCATGTCGTTTCCGCCTGTGCCGCTGTTCTGTTGATTGTCGAGGGCCGCGTCGGCTTGCTCGTCTACGGGATTCTGCAATATTATTATTATTAGTTTTTATTTATACTTCCACGATCATATTTTCGAGATCGATTAGGATCCAATTGCGCAACAATCAACGAGATATCAAATTAAATTTGTCGCCGAGTAGAACGTAGAACTGGAAATAGCAGTTTCTCACCTCCTGTTTCACAGTAGTACCATTCGCGATGCCATTGACAGCAGAGGCAGAAGGTCCGCCAAGAGATTGGGCGAAGGGAGCCTGGAGCAGATTAATTATTAATGTTTTAGTCATCATTTCACTAATACAAGGCGAACCTGCTCTATTGCCTCTCCCTCGCTGCGTTGCGAACCATGAACTGAGCCCTGAAATAAGAACTATTCATACTGCTCTCAATTAGTGAAATCGGCAGCGATGACCTACCTGGGTCATGTGTCCTTCTGTGCTGCTGTTCTGTTGATTGTCGAGGGCAACGTCGGCTTGCTCGTCTACGGGATCCTACAATATTATTATTAATTTATCTTCATACTTTCACGATCATAATTGATTTGCGAGAGCGATTCGGGTACAATTTACATCAAAAATCGGGATGACGACCCAATCAAAATTTGTCGCCGAGTAGAACCGGGACTAGTAGTTACTCACCTCCTGTTTCACAGTAGTACCGTTGGCGATGCCATTGACAGCAGAGGTGGTAGGCCCGCCAAGAGATTGGGCGAAGGGAGCCTGGAGCAGATTAATTATTAATTATTTTTAGTCATCATGTTACTCAGTCGATAAAAAGCGAACCAGCAACGTGTTATCTCCCTTGCTGCGTTGCGAACTGTTAGCTGCTGCCTGCCACTCAGCTGAACCCTGAGATTGGAACCGTTGACCGCTCCGTAGCATAACCGAGGCAGCGATTGACTATGCTCTATTGCTAACCGATAGGGCGCAGATGGCTGCGACTTGGGCGGACATTCTCCTGTCGCTGATGATTATCCTGGCACTGTGTGCAGCAGCATCGCACTGCTCTGATAACTTGCCCAGCTGAAAAGTTGCGTGTTTGTGACCTATTTGTGCCGGGAAACTGCCAGTTCCGCCCCCGGACAGAGACGGGGCTTTACTTCTGCAGAAAGGACAGTAGGGCAGGAAACTATGGCCATAAACAAATTATTAGTTCACTATTGCGTAGCGTATTTGTGCCGGGAAACTGCCAGTCACATCGTTTTTCTATGACAGAGAATAACAGTCTTGTGGTCACTAACCAGATCCAAGTCTATGCCTGCAGCTCGCTGAGTGCCCATTATGTTGGAGAGAGCAGCAGACGCCTGTGCAATCGCCTGGATCGCCTGTAATTTTTATATTGTTTGGCTAAGATACAAAGAATCGCAGACACTTTCCATACAAATGTGAAGCACTTTCCATACAATCCATTGCGGATACTCGGTTTTGGATCCCTCGAATGCTCTCACTAACCTGCTCCAAGTCAAATCCATTGCCGTTGTGATCATTGTCATTCTGCGTGGGCGCAGACAAGACGGGTGCCTGGAATATTTTTATTTCACTTTTTAGTTTTGATCTTTTTATCCTTTTTGAGCCCTATTCACAGCAACCTGAGACGTGGAGGTGGTTCCGGCTGCTCTGCCATTGAGTGCAGAAGAGACTTGAACATGGTGGTTCGGGTCGATTGGGGCGGCGGGAATCTGGCGAAACGTTGCATGGGTGAAGGGCTGCAATTGATTACTACTAGTCCGTGTGATTCCAAAACGTCGAAGTGACTAACCTGAGAATTCGTTGCAGTGCCGACTGCGCTTCCACTGCATCTTACCCTCGCCATATTGCGTTTTGCGATTACCTGGAATATTATTTTCGTTTTTAAACATTTATTTTTAAAAAAATTATATGCTGCTTCATCCAGAAACAATAATGACTGACCTGAGAGGCGCGCACATTGTCAGTTCTTGCGCTCTGGCTCTGATTGGCAACGGCAGCCTGCAAGATATTCGGTTGTTGCTTCTATCCCACAGGCAGCCCTTTTCTCTCGATTTTCTCTCTTTGTATCTTTTTATACTTCCACACACAGTAGACCCAGAAATTAGTGCTAGTCAATTGAGATTTCGTTAATTCTTAGAAACAATCTACATAAAGAGTCCTTTAAACTAATAAAACCGTCGCCCCTCGCTGGAGCCAAATTTTCCGGTTAAATCGTCAATGAATCGCTGAGAACAATGGCACTTGTGGAGTTCGCCGGAAGAATGGTTGAGTTTCACATATGATGGCCGGGGATAATGGGGGATGCAATCTCTTCCGGGGCACTCCATAAGTGCCGAAACTATATTGACTCACTTGAGAGGAGCCCGCTACATCGGTTCCTGCGGCCTGGCTCTGAGAGGCAGCGGTCGCCTGAGAAAACCACAATTTCTGACCACTAATATGTAAGAATTTAGGGCTCAGCACTAAAAACAAGACGTCATAAATCGGGCTCACCTGGGCTGTGATTCCATTGAGGACTGCGCCGTTCTGATCGAGGCTCGTCGAGGAAGACCCGACACCGTTCCGAGCTGCATTCTGCGGGGCAGCATCCTGAAAACGTGAATATTGCGTGTGAAAAAAATCAATTCTGGCAGCGTGATCAAACATAATCTAACAACTTATATATAACAGATAACTAAGATATTACTTAATCTAACACAACCATAACACAGGTAATATAACGGTATCTGGCCGTAATCCAACTTAGAACAGGTAAATGACCAACCTCGAGTCGGCTGCGCTTCGCCTGACTTTCAGAATTCGCCTGGTCGCTTGGCGTGGGAGGCCGCCCTGGCAATAATTCAGAGATTATTAAATGAATTTGGTCAATACAATAACCCAATTAAATGGCTTATTTTCAATGGTATTGGATCTTGAACGACATAACTACAATTTACCTTCTTCGACGAAGATGATGCCGTCGTCGCTGTCGCCATCGTAATCCCTGTTGTCGGGACTGACGACATAGACGGGACAAGGTTCTTCTTCGTCACTGTCGATAGTGACGACTCGTGCAGGGGAACGCTCTGCAGGTCGCTTCGTTGCCATTCCTGAAAGGAACGATAGAGAAAGGGAACAAAGAGCGAAAATCGCGAATATTTCGAGTAAGCACAGGCTGTACGGCGATTAGGCAAGGAATAATTGGCCCAATCGAAAAAAACAACAATTAAGAGCTCGGGAAGGTACAAACCAACGAGGAACACGAAGCGCGGGCTACGAAGCGCGAAAAACGGCGCATTCACAATGGTGTGGCGGTGCAGTGGCTTCTCTGGCGTGGCCAGAGTCCAGAGAAGCAGAGTACGCTCGTGTGTTCTTCACCCTCTTTTTCCTCTCTGCACTCTCCCTCTGCTATGCTCGTCTGCGCCCTCCTCCCTCCCCCTCAGTGTCTCGCTGTATTGATCAATCTTGCGATGCTCTCCCCGTCTCTCGCCACTCTGCGCCCTCCTCCTCCTCTGTTGTCTCTAACGAGAAGGCGAGTGCGAGGAGAGGGATTATGGAGCTGGCAGAGGACAGCGGGCAGAGGTTGTTATGTAGTCGCTCCCTCCGCCCGAGAGAGAGAGAGGGAGAGAGAGGTCTGTTCCATCATCCTTTCCTTCCACGAGGAGGTAATTGAGAGGTAGGAAGAGACTCCTCATCCATCTCTTCGAAGGAGCGTCTCTCTTCGCCCTTTGCAGACAGAGATGGAGATCTGTTCTCTCCTATACTTTCCAATAGGAAGTAAATAAATAAGATGTTATGGGAGAGACAAAATACAGTGTTGAATTAGATTCACCGTTCAGCCTCAAAAACTTTTGATTGGCAGACAGAACGAAGGATTGCTGATGTTTATTTCGCACGAATTTCTACGAAAACAACTCTAATCTCGCTTTTAAGGCCGTCTCCTCCCTTCCCACAGTCTATCAATATGTGAGCCGGTAGTGACACTTCTCGGAAAGAATACTTCATAGCTCTTAACAGCCCAATACTAGAAATAAGGAAAATTAAAGAAATCGCCCTCCAAACCACGGAAACCCTCATTGCATGCAGTTTCTCACAGAACCAGCCAGATGATGGGCGAGAAGACTGATTCATCCACTCCCCCACGCTGAGACCAAGGAATGAGGTATGATAAATCAGTGTGACGAGTGATATCCACGAACATGACAGCGCTCTCTCTGTTCTACATGCTCTCTAAGCGGTCAGAGAGGGTGAGAGAGCGGGCAAAAGGGAGAGAGTGAGACGAGTGCGCCGGATGCGGGGCAGTTGCTCGTTCTTATCTCCCCTATCACGCTGCAGTTTCCCCTAACTGATAGCACAAAGCAGATTGAACTCATCCGTTTATCAGCTGCATCGTGTTTTTGGAATGAACCAGCCTCTTTGTTCAGCGTGTTTGCGTGTTTTATTGCATCGAGGAACTCCGATAAACTGCTTTCGCTGCTAAAGCACTCCATGATTCTGCCTGAACCGTATTCACTCACTAATTGTGCTTCGTTTTCCCCTTTCTACCCAATTTTCTCGCTCCACTCGCACTACTAAATGAGTCCTCCGGGGCATAGTCGGACTCTCTCAATTCCGCCTACTCTCTGATCTGCTATGGTCGGCGAGATCAGAAGCGCTAGTGAGAGAGTCTTTGCTCCCTTTGGAGGGTCAGCTTTTATTTTAATGAGGTGTCTCGGGAGATGGCAGAATGAGTGAGACAACGGGTGGAAATGACGGCGAACTGGCTGCTCTTCATCGCAATTCTTCTCAATTTTACACAAGACGCATGCGGAAATCACAGTTTTGGTTAGTTTTCTTCATTAAATAGTTCTTTTTTTTATATTTCGAATCACATTTGAATGTTTTTCAGCAAATATCGACGAGTATTTTCACTACCATAATTCCGCTCTGCACAAGAGAATCTTCACGGGGTACAGGAAGGAGGTGTCGCCCTACAGCGAGAAAGGTGCAGAATTTTGTAAATTCAAGACCAAAAAACAATATAATCATCGATTTAGGTCGCCACGACATTCCAATTGATGTCTCTCTTAGCTACGCAAGACTTGTCAGCCTTGTGAGTTGATTATTTTCAGTTAAGCTGAAGCAATTACACATCCCATATACTCATTTACGATTAGATGGGCACAGTGTGAAACATATTTGATTTTTTAACCGTAATTTGTCGTCTAACTGAACGATTCCAACCATTTTCAGGACCAAGTGGAGGAGGTCGTTCATCTAATTGTCTTCTTTCGAGTGGTATGCTTTGTTTATGCCGCTTTTCGGATGATCCTCCACTGATCTGTTTCCGACTAGGGAAAATGCGATTCGGGATCAATAAATCCAAAATTTATTCGATTTCCCTGCAGATCTGGCATGACGGTCGTCTCGAGTGGTCTCCTTCCCTCAACGGCAACATCAACCACATCTACATGTCAATGGACAACGTATGGATGCCACAAATCACTGTGCTGAATGAGTGAGCAATTCAATTCTTTCGTGTTATACTGTTAGAAAATGAGCTGAAAATTGAAAAGAGCAATATCGTCGACTCATTTCCAATCATCCTGTTGAGTGTTTCGGCTCGATCAAGACGATCGTTCAGTATGTTCGGGAAAGATTTCTTCGGTCAATCGAAGCGCCCGAATGTGCTCATCAATCATACGGGATTCGTGCACTTCTACAGCCATCGCATCGCGGATATCGTCTGTCCACTTGATGTGAGGCTCAATTTTTCGTTTTCTTCAACTGAAGTTCTTTTACCGAACGAGCACTTTCCCTTCGATGGTCAAATCTGCTCGTTGATACTCGTTCGAAGACGATGTTATGAAGTAAACGAACCACACATCGTTTCGGGCAAATCGGAGAGCATTGACGTCCACAATCTGGAGGCTATGGTGAGAGATTGTTATTTCAAAACAACAACAACAACAACAAAACAAAAACATAAAAATAAAAATAAAATATTTTGCAGGGCAATGGCGAGTGGGAAGTGCAGAGCATACGGCCATTCCAATTTACGGGTAATGACAGTTACGGGCCGATTGATTTCGTGAGTTTCCACACCTTCGTCAAACAACCTAACACTGAGAATCAATTTAGGTCATATTCGATTTTGGGCTGAAGCGCAAGCCCGAGTTCTACATTGTAATGGTCATTCTGCCGACCTTCATCATGACTACTTTGACGATCTTCGGAATCTTCGGGAGACACACCTCGATCGAGCACGAATTCATTACGGAGGTACCCTCAATTTATTTCATTTTTAATCTAAAAATTATTTGAAAAAAAATTTCTGAGAGAAGCAGCTTGAGGTAAGTATCACATTCATTTCAGCTCAGTCTTGGAATCACTTCTCTCACGACGATTGCTCTCATGCTGGATATCGTTGCCGAACACATGCCCAAGACTGACGTTTTCCCGCTGATTGGTACGATTTCTTTCCTTTTTTAATGCGAAATACAACTGAATTAAGCTAAATTCCTGATATGCCACATCACGCTGATGGCTACGTCGATACTCACTGTGATCCTCCATCCCCGTTTTCTTTATCCTAAATACAGACGAATTCGATCGGCTCTTCTGTGAGTTTCTTCGGATTTTCCGATTGTTCAGACGGTTCGACAGACTAGACTACTTAGAAAATCATAGACACTGCAAAATTATTCAGGAAGAGCATGGAGTCAGAGGTTATGCCTGCTTCGATCCATCGGGATCGAATTCTTCGCCTTCTTAGACAATCCCTCAAGAAATACCGGCCTGCCAATGTAGTTTTCATGATCTTTTTCCAAACTATTAATGTGGGAAGTTGCGTGTACGTTCTAAGTCACTGGAAATGAGTTGTGAAATTGACATACACATTTTAAATGTTGATAATAATATTCATTTCCATGAAGTGTTGCCTTCAACTAGGTGTTCGAAGAGAAATCAATATCTTGTTCATCGCTTCACATCGCTTCTGTCTCTGCCACGAGTCAAAAACATCATGTAAATTCTAATCGGATAGTAACATCTGTTTCTGTTCTCATAAACACTACCCATTTCGAAATTCTCTACTCTCCATCTGTTGGTCGTTACTTTGCCATGACACTCCATGCGTTTCACTGAGCACTAATTGTTACTACCCGATCACTCTTCTTTCACAACCATCGAAAGGTGAGAAACCCCTCGAGAACAGCTTATCTCTCAAGGCGCATCGCCTCTCTCTCTTCCCTTCCCAAAGTGGGGTGAGTTCGGACCTTTCGATCGCACCACTCCCCCCTCTCACCTTCCCCCCCCTCTCCCCTTCCTCCACTTGTAACCCTCGTCACGGTTCCTTCCACCTTTCCTGATCACAATTCACTTCTCGATCCGAGTGACCGATTTATTCGTACTAGACTCTCGCGAAAACTCCATTCTAGTTGACCGGAGTGCTCTCCGCTTATCGGTGCGGCATTTATGCGACCGGTGTTTGTGATTGAGAGAGCGATATTTCTTGATTTGACCCCGCTGACCGTTCCCAACACGGCAATCTCTAACGTTTATCTAGTCATTCGCCTACATATGATCACTCAGCACTGATCTAACTCTCTCCAATGCGCTCGCTCGCTCACTTTCTCTTATCGGCTAAGAAACAGTCAAAATGGAGAAATTGCTTCTGTCCTGCGCTGTTTTCGTGCTGAGATGGTCCCGATATCTGAACGCTCTCATCTGTCCCTGATCTTTCGTTGGATAGACAAGCCGAGAGAGCAAGCGAAAGTGAGAGAGTCAGAGGATATCTTGGGTTCTCATCTCCGATCGCACGTTCCCTCTCATCAGCCAGCTCCGCATCTTTCCTTATCACCAGCGCATTTCCACTGCTAGGTTCATTGCCGTGCTGCCTAGATCCGCATATTGATCGCTTACCGTATCCTGACCTTTCTTACCTTACCCTGATTGATTACCGTATCCCTACCGTGCCCGTGCAGGGTAAACAATGGTCATCCGGGACGTTGACCACTCGCCGTTCTGGATCAAGATCGACGGCACATGGGTACATGTGGATGAGGAAGTACGGTAGCTACAGTAATCAGCTACTGTAATCGATAAATGACAAATAATTTGTAATCGTTCAGGTGATGCGAGCCCATCCCGGAGGGTCCGCGATCACTACGTACAGGAATAAGGAGGTGAATCGATAATTAGCTGACTTTGTTTGCAGTAAATGATCCTCTGTAGTGGAAAAAGAGTTGAAGAACGGAAATTAAAATGAACAACGAGCATCCAGGCCACGACCGTCTTCCACACCTTCCACGGGTCTTCGATCAAAGCAGGAAAATGGATTGCAAAACTGAAGGAGGAAAGCAAGGACAAGCAGCCGAACATCAGCGATGTGGTGAGGGTTCATTTCGAAAAATCTCCGTCCCTAGATAATCTCTTATGGAATGAAAAACAATAGACAGTTTGATGTTTTATTGCTGAATTTGAAGGGGAAACGGTTTCCGTGACCTACAAAATCGCCTAAATTCAGGAAGAAGAGCTGGTCGGCGACGACAAGATCAACATGGGCACGTTCGATATCACGCAAGAGAAGGCTGATGAGATCGCCAAGGTTTTAAAAAAATTTTTATTTACTTTTAAATTCTTAATCTTTCAGAATTTTGACAAACTGCGCGTCGACCTTCGTAAGGAAGGCTACTACAAATCAGATCTCGCCTGGTATGCTCGCAAGGTTGGTTTCACAGATCACCTGATTTGTTTGTTCAGGTTTTCGAAATTTTGGCTTTCAAAACACTGTTCAACCAATACTGTCGACTGTGATACTGTTCTTTGACACGAACTTCAATATCAACGAACGAAATAGCTTCAGCACACTGAAAAAAATGGACTTCCTGGAATATCGTCTATTTTTGTATAGAAATAAGAAAGTATTAAAATTATTTTTGCAGTGTCTCGAGCCGATCCTCATGATCGCGTTCGCTGTCTATCTGCAGTTGTGGCACCAGCAATACGTGCTCGCCGCCCTGATTCAGGGACTCGCCTGGCAGCAGCTCGGGTACGGTAGTTGAGGGGTACGGTTGCAGCTCGGTTGGTACGGTAGAAAGGAGGTTAAGTAGACAGGTGGGTACGGAAATGATGGAGTGGGGTAGGTAAAGAACTATGATGGTAGCTTACCGGAGAGGATACTCAAGTTGGGCAGTGTTAGAGTGGGGCACGGTAAACCGGAGGGCACGTTAGAAATGATGGATTCGGTTGGGGACAAAATTTATTTATCTTTGCTCCTTTCAGATGGTACATGCACGAGTGCTGCCATCAGCAAGTCTTCAAGAATCCCTACTACAACGACCTTCTCAGGTTCATTTACCTATTTTTATCGAAAATTTCGTGTGAATTATATTTACTACAACTGAAACTGTAAAGGCTATAAAGGTCACTTAGTCATGAGGCTTGCCTCTTGTGCTATTAATGGGCCGATTTTCGCCGCTGGTCTGTGTGATGGAATGATAGCAGGGTTCAATCTCATAGACGAGAGACTGAGTAGATCGAGGAGAATGTGTGATAAGGAGGGAGAGCGCTTTTGCCGGGTCGAAGTATATCGATGACGGTGCGAATTCTCTCTCCATTGGCCTTGCTCCCTCGCTTATCAGAAACGGCGAGATAGTGTGAGGAACGGAGAGGGTCTCAGAGGACTGCGCTCAGCGGAGTGATCACTGATTGATACGGAGCAGTGGTGCTGTTTGCCTCTCCCCATCTCCCATTATCTCTCGTATCTCTGACTTTTCTCAGATAAGGCAAAATTGTGAGCATTCCTTGCAATCACGTGTGATTGGCACGTGCTTGGGCTAGGGGAGAGTCCATAGGGTTTTGCCTGAATTGTTGCAAAAGATAGCATCGCATAGTAAGGGCAATTGGACTGGTCATTCCATTTCGAATACATTGAGCCAGGCCAAGAACAAAATATATCTCAACACTTTGCAGCTACTTCACGGGCGATTTCCTGCAAGGATTCTCGTCTTCGGGATGGAAGGAACAACACAATGTCCACCACGCAGCAACAAACGTCCTAGGACGGTGAGAATTCCTTGCTGTTTTGTCGTGTTTTTTTTGGCATTTTTGGCACTAAAACAAGCAAAATTTGAGCATCATTCATTTGCTGTATCCTCTGGTCATGCCAATCGGTCTTCTCTTGAATAAATAATTATTGCAGCGACGGTGATCTCGACCTGCTGCCCTTCTACGCTACTGTCGTGCAGGATCTGAAGGTTTTACTGAATTTCGAAAACATGTTAACTTGTCAATCCTCGAATATAGCTCGTCGACCACTGGGTGCTCAAGATGTTGCCGTATCAGCACATTTACTGGACCTTCCTTCTACCGCTGCTGCGTCTGTCGTGGCTCGCCAAGTATGTTTCATTCCAATTTTTTTCTAGGTGAGAGCAAGAGATCCGAGGGGACTAACAATAAACTAAAAATGCAATAAATAATAATTAAAAATAATATTATTCGATTCCAGCTCGATTTCCTTCGTCGTCGGCATGCCCGCTAACTTCTATGACGTCTACAGGAAGAAGGCCGTTTATGAGCAGGCGAGTTATCGATTTTCGAAATTATCCAGTTCGAATTCTGCCTAAAAGCAAAAAATCGAATGTTAATAGAAGATATTTACAGCCCCTGCTCGCCATGCACTGGATCCTCGTCATCTATCAGCTGTATCTGATGCCCGACTGGGCAACGAGGGCCACCTTCTTCCTCGTCTCGCAGCTCACTGGAGGTAGGCTGATTGTGGTTGGGTGTGGTGTGTGTTTTTACGCCATACACAGTCAAATCGTCACTGTTCAGGCTTCCTCCTTGCCCACGTCGTCACGTACAACCACTACTCTACCGTCAAGTTCCCCTGTGAGTCTAACGAGATTCTGAAGACGTATCTAGGGAGCATAACACAAAAAAATGATGTTTTCAAATTTATTTAGTTCATTAATCTTTAATATTTCAGATAACGCGCGCATTCTCTCCAACTACCCGTGCCTGCAGATCTACACGACCCGCAACATGCAGCCATCGCCCTTCATCGACTGGCTCTGGGGTGGCCTCAACTACCAGGTAACTATTGTTTTTATTTATTTGTTTTTTATTTGTTATTCTGCTCAAAATATTAACTCCTTGCAGATCGAGCACCACCTCTTCCCCACCATGCCTCGTCACAGTCTGCCTAAGGTACTTTGTTCTCAAAGCAATAATAATCAATATTGTTCCAGATCATGCCCCGTGTACGCGACTTCTGCAAGGAAAATGATATCCCCTATCTGGTGAGTTATTTGGCATGATTCATCGCGTTTTGCACCAGAAAAAAGGTGGCAATTCCATTAAATATTATATTCAAGGTCGATGATTACATCACTGGTTGGCTTCTGGGTCTGGAGCAGTTTGGCAACGTCGCCGTTGTAGCCAAGAAGAGACTCCGCAGCATGTTCTAATCTTCTTTCTTCTCATTTCTCGACGCGTATCATCATACTTTTTGCACTATTCAGTTTGTCAAATGGACTATTTGTACGTACGCTTAGTGTATAAAATGAAGTCGAATATCTATGAATTCAATATCTCATCTCCTCTTGATGCACACGAATAAAGTGAATCCAACAACCCCCATTTCGGATTATTTTTGGAAGGAAACACTGCCCGAATATACATTCAATTATTCGTGATCTCGGCAAGACGAATCAGTTACTCAATGTTTTGGGAATTCTTTTTACTTAGATTACTAATTCTTGTTCAGCACATCAAAAAAAGCGAGAAATTCCTCTGACGGAATCTGATTGATTAACTGAAGGATTCGTTAAGTAACTCAAAGTTATGAGGTGAAGTGAATGATTCGGGACTCACTCAAGACAAGTGCAAAAGAAAAAAAACAAGGAATATAGGAAACCCCGAGTCTGCTATGATAAATTCTGCGTCTTTATTCAGATTATAACTCAATAGCTCTCAATTTTCCATTCTTGAATGCCAATAAACGCTCCACTGTCCTTATGACACGTAGTCTATCGCAGGTTCTGCATTGATACAGTACAAAGGGCGCCTCTAACTGACAGTCTACCAACTTCGTTATCTTACCCGTCCATTACCAGTCACTCTGACGACTCTCCGCCTTCTCTGCACTCTCCTCTTTTCCCGTTGTCTCTCATCGCTGGATGATCATGCAGCCAAAGTTTAGGCGATTGACAGGCAAAAATGTGGACGATGAGTGACAGGATGAGGGATATTTAAGGTCGCCCTCTCCCTTGATCCTCACCATTCGCCAGGATGCGTCTTCTGCTAGTTGCTGCTCTGGCCGTCACGGCCCTCGCCGCCAGAGACACACTCAGGTTCGAGATTTCTTCCCATCTTCCCATTTTTCTCGACCTATCCCAATGTCTACTCGTCCTCTCGAAGAGCGCCCTAGAAACATGAATATTTAGATGGAACTCCGAAGTCGTTGAAGAGTCGCTCAACAGAGCCGACTCATTCGAGCGCGGATTCGAGTACCGCTTCCACCTCGACTCCCAGGTGACACTTTGATATCCAAAACGCAATTAAAAATGCTCAATTTCAATGAAAAGGGGGCAGATTCTGGCAAATACGCATTTTTTCTTCAATAAAATTGCTTTATTGCAGGTCTCCAATGGCCTGTCGATTCCCGGCTCGGAGCAGGCTGCTCTGCGCACCCAATCGCTCGTCGCCCTCTCCTTCCCCGAATCGACCATCGGACATCTGAGAATCGATAAGATCCGCTTCGCTTCCCTCCAGAAGCCCGTCGAGGAGCCCAAGAAGATGCAGCCCTTCGACCTCTTCGAGGACGTCGAGATCAAGGAGGTTCGCATCATTTTTATAAATTATTAATTTTAAAAAATCATTTTTTTTATTAATTCCAGGAGCACCTCCACAAACTGCGTCTGCCCCTCCGTTTCCGCTACGAGGACGGTCTCGTGTCTGAGATCGAATTCGATCGTGAAGACGCCGAGTGGTCCAAGAACATCAAGAAATCGTACCTCAACATGCTCCAGGTGGGTTTCAACCTAGTTTTCGGGTCTCCGAACATCATTTTCCATATAAAATAACACGTTTCCAGGTCAATCTCGCCCAGAAGAACGTCACCGAGGAGTCGCCGCGCCTCTACTCAGGCAAGGACGCCGTCTTCAACGCTCACGAGGTGATTTATCTATTTATTTATCTTTTTAAAAACGATTTTCTTCACAGATGACCCTCGAGGGAGACTGCGAGGTCACCTACACCGTGCTGCCCGAGCAGTCCGAGAAGTACGAGCACCAGTCCGAGCTTCGCGTCACTAAGTCGCTCAACTTCAACAAGTGCGCTCATCGTGTGGGACAGAAGGCCTTCCGCCATGAGAACAACTGGGAGAAGAGAGAGGAGAAGAGAGAGGAGGCCCGCGAGATCGAGTCCTCCACCGTCTTCGACTACAAGATCCAGGGATCCGCCTCGAGGTTCCTCATCAGAGAGGTATTGCCTTTTGCTTATCACTTCGAAACTCTTCTGTGATTTCTATAGTTTCTCAACATGTCTGAAACGGGCTGAAACGGGAAAATATAGTGACAATCTGCAGGTCGAGCTCCGTTCCGTCTACGTCTACGCTCCCCTCACCAAGGAGGACTCGCTCTTCACCACTTTCGTCACTGGAAAGCTGAGACTCGTCGAGATCATCAAGGTAGTGTAATTTTCTTTCAGGGTTTTCCGATAGATTCACCAAATAAAGCTGATGATCCAGGAGGACAAGAGAATCGCCGGTCCCAAGTCCGAGAAGAAGGAGACCCTCCTCCACTCTTTGGAATGGGAGAAGACCCTGAACAAGTTCATGGGAAATGGAGACGACAGCCTTCTCGAGATCATCCAGGAGTCCTACACCGTTCTCAAGAACAAGCCCGAGGTTAGTAGTCACAATCCACTATAGTTTTGAGGTTGCATGCTTCTGAAAACAGTGAAAAATAATTTCGAAAACGACAGGATAATATGTTCCCCTTGTAGATCGTCGCTCGCCTCGTCAGGGCTCTCGTCTTCGAGATGAAGTCGGCCGAGAGGGGAATCGAGCTCGCCGCCACGCACGAAATGGGCAAGATCGTCACCGTCCTCAGAATCTGCACCAAGGAAGAGATCAAGAGAATGCACAAGGTGAGTCAGTAACAGCTGCTGAGTTATAGAAAAAAAATCAAGCAGGATATGTGCATATTCGATATATACAATGGCTCCCATTTTAATGCAATTGGATTAAATTCATAAATTTTCCAGGAAATCTGCGAGTCCCGCGACTCTCAGATGAAGGAGGTCTTCCTCGACGCCCTCGCCCTTGCTGGTTCCCTCAACACCATCGAGCACCTCGTGGAGAAGATCCGCGAACGCGAGGTATTGTGTCTATTATTATTATCACCTTCTTCACCTTCAATAACTCACATTTTCGATTCTTTTACTTGAACCATTATTTCCAGATCATTTCGAAACACATGCCAATTCAGGTCTCCCCTCTCCGCGCCTCTCACCTGCTCAAGCAGCTCTCGTCCGTGCCCGCTCCCTCTAAGGAAATCGTCCGTACCCTCGTCTCCCTCTGCAAGGACAGCCGCCGTCAGCCCCTCGAGCGCCAGGCTTGCTGGCTGACCGTTGGAGCCGTGATGAACGGAGTTTGTGGAGGACACAGGTGAGAATTTTTCTCGAGATCAACTCGGCCCAGTCGCTTTTGGGAACACTCGTTTATCTATAATAGGGATCGTTCACCTCTATGTAGCTCTATGTAGTGGAACAGCTATAAGAAACTTCATTCCCCGATTCCAGCGACCTGCTCGAGTCCGAGCGCATCTGCCCCCGTGACGTCAAGGAGAACTTCGTGCGCGAACTCGTCGATCAGTTCAAGCAGGCCACTACCCGCTACGAGAAGACCCTCGCCCTCAAGACCATCGCCAACTCCGGCATGGACCTGATCGTCTTCCCTCTGGAGAAGATCATCAGAGACGAGAAGGAGGACAAGGCCGTCCGTGTTGAGGTATCGTTTTTTGTTTTTATTTTTTAAAAAATTTTCTTGAACAATATACAAGTGACGGAAAGTGAAGATGAAAACAAGTTACGAAAATACCAACTTCAGGCCATCGAGGCTCTCCGCAAGCTCCGCGCCGTCCTTCCCCGCAAGCTCGTTTCCGTCCTTCTCCCCGTCTTCAAGAGCAGATCCGAGCATCCCGAGATGCGCGTCGCTGCCTTCCATCAGATCATGCAGACTCTGCCCGAGAAGACCGTCGTCGACCAGATCGCCAACCATCTCGAGTTCGAGCCCTCCACTCAGGTAAAAATAATGGAATATTGTGAGAGCTAGGTAAATAATAATGATAACCAACTGTTTTTTTCTGCATCCTAGTAATTCATCATCTTCTCCTTAGGTCTACTCCTTCGTCTACTCTGCCTTCACTCACATCGCCCAGTCTCCTCTCCCCTCTGAGAAGCCCCTGGCCGATTCGTGCAAGTCCGCCCTCAAGTCCCTTCGTGCGAAGCCCACTCGCGCCCTCTCCTCCACCTACAAGCAGTACTCGGCGTACCACGAGAAGAGCCAGTCCGGAGCCACTTTCAACATGGCCGCCCTCTTCGGAGCCGACTCTGCCCTGCCCAAGGTTGGCTTCACCCAGTTTTCCACTTTCTGACTGGCAAACGATTGGACAAACACTAGAGATAGCTGAAACTCTCGGCGATTGCTCAAGGTTGGATTGACATGACCGACCCTATTTCACACTTTCTTTCGCTATGACTGAGAAAAGAAAATAGATACGGGCACATTTCATCTAGGGTTACCATAGTAATTGGGAGATACCTGCTGTCTTCCCTTGACGCTAAAATCGTTTTACGTTACCTTTCCAGGAGCTCAAGGCCACTCACGAGGCTGTGATCGCCGGTAAGATGAACAAGCACCTCGCCCACCTCGGATTCAAGCAGCACAACATTGAGAAGGTATCTTATTTATTTTTGAAAACAATTATGATTGGAAATCGTTCAGAAGCTGCGCAAGCTGCTCGCCAAGGTTGAGCGCTCTGGCCTCGAGGAGGTCATCGTTCGTGGCAAGAGATCCGTCGCCCTCAAGCCCGCTGAGGTAAATCCACACTTGAATTGCATCTGTTAAAGCCACAATTCGATTTCGAAAAACTCCAGATCCTCCGTGAGCTCTTCTCCTCTCTCTCGATCACTCCCCGTGAGGAGAGCAACGAGAACGCGCACGCCGACTTCTACGTGAGAGTCAACGACATGGACTACGCCCTGCTCCCGATTGATGATGACGTCGTCTATGAGGTAGGATCTGGAACTTTGCATCACCCTAGCCCATCCATCTTGTTGACACAGCGAATAATCTGCAAGACAGAGAGGCATTTTCAAATGAGATTGTCGAAACCTCTCCACTATAGTCGAAACCTTTAACATTCTTCATTGCAGATGCTCAAGGGCGTCGTTCGCAACGGCAAGATCGACATGACCTCTCTCGAGAACGTTCTCGAGAAGGGTCTTCGCTTCAACAGCGTCGTCTCCACGATCGCCTACACCTACTCCACGACCATCGTTCACTCCATGGGAATGCCCCTCGTCTACTCTGCTTCCCTGCCCGCCATTCTCAAGGTCGAAGGCGAGGTCAAGGTTGAGCTCGAAAGTACCACTATGATCTCGTACATCACCGCTCGTCCCACCCTCGCGGCCACTCACGTCACCAAGGTTGAGATCCTCAGTCCTCTGATCAACCTTGGAGTCAAGCTGCTCCACTCCGTCCAGGCTAACCTCCCCGTTGAGGCCAAGGTCGAAATGAGATGGAAGGACAGGCTTTCCGTCGAGACCACCTTCGCTCTGCCCAAGGACAACGTTCGTCTTGCCCAGCTCTCCACCCGTCCCGTGACCTATGTTCGCGCGTGGCCCAAGGAGACTCGCGCCTACGTCCAGCCCAAGGAGAAGACCATCTACGTTGAGGAACTCGAGAGCCTCGTGCACAAGATTGACGAGTCGTACCTCGAGAAGGCCACCGGCGGCATCAAGGTCAACGTTGAGGGCCATCTTCACGGACACATCTGGGAGAAGGGAGTGGAGGGCGTTCCTTCTGCTCTGCTCGTCGGAGAGAACAACGTCGTCGTCAGCTTCGAGAAGACGTCGAAGACGCCCAAGGAGTGCCGAGTCAAGTTCGAGGTCGACCTTTTCGTGCAGAAACACATGCAGAAGGATCACAAGATGACGCGATTCCTTGGGGCCGATGTTAGCCCCTGGGCAGCGGAAGAGTGGCAGACTGAGAAGGATTCCGAGGAAGATGAGGACAGACGCCGTGCGGCCTTCAGAAGCTACTTCGAGACGTACGAATCCGGCAAGGCGTACGCTCATCGTCTCTCCTTCATGGTTGAGACCGCCAGTGCAAGACCTCTGAACGATAAAAGAGCGGAGCTCAGTCTCAAGACTGTGTGCGATGAGAAGATGAGATACTGCCAATTCGAGGTAATTCATAAAAAACAATTTTTTTAAATGAAATAATAAAAAATAAAATTCAGATCAACGCCAGGCGCAGTCCCATTCACGAGAACGAATCGGACGACTGGCAATTCAAATCCGAGATCGATATGCTCTACCCCGAGATGCCTGAGAGCCTCGCTCACCTTTCGAAGATGAAGCACCGCGAACTCTCCGTCAACGTCGAGACTCTCTGGGGATCCAACGAGAAGAACCAGATGACCATCAACATTCAGGGAGAGCAGAACAAGGTATGAAAGTTTCACTGATGGAAATAACCTTGAAAAAGCAGCGAAATATCTGCAGAAATGTGCACTTTTTAGGAGAATCTGCGCGGAAAAAAGTGATTTTCAGACAGAAATTAACGCCTTTCAGGAGCAGAAGAAGTGGCTGAAGCTCGTGTCCGAGAGCAGAAACGAGGAGTGGACTCCCATGGAGGAATACTACCGTCTCCTTGAGGCTTCGATCCTCAACCAGTTCAGAGCCGTTGTCACGTACGACATCAATTCGACCATCTCGCAGGGACACATCAACAGATTCTACACCATGCTCAAGGTATAGTCCTGTTTTTGAAGTTGTTTTGTTATTGTATTTCCTATTTATTATATAAAATTCCAGGCCCAAGCCCCCATCTTCTCCTCCTCGATCGAGAACGGACACAACCAGAAGAACACCGTGCGCGCTCAGCTCACCCTCGAGCCCCTCAACGGAAAGTACGCCAACATCTCCATCGAGACTCCATCCGAGAAGGTATTAGTTAGTGTTTCGAAATGAGATTCTTTACTGATATTTCATGATATAACGCAAGCTATCCTTATTCGAACGATTTCGAATATAATTTTCATGAAGAAAGTGCAAAAATAGTCAAATTTGATTATCTGCAGGTGATCATCCGCGACCTCCACCTCGGATCGTCCCTTCCCCGTCTGAACATTCGTCGTCAACCCGCCACTCCCCTCCGCTCCCTTTCCTCCCTCAGATCCGCTCTTGTCGAGGAGACCCAGGCTAAGTGCACCGTTGAGTCCCGCAAGGTCAACACCTTCGATGACGTCATCTTCCGCGCTCCTCTGACCACTTGCTACTCCGTCCTGGCTAAGGACTGCTCCTCCGAAAAGCCCGAGTTCGCCGTGCTCATGAAGAAGATCTCCAAGTCTGGAGAAGAGAAGAAGATCAAGATCATCGCCCGCGATTACGTCATCGAGATGGAGATGGACAAGAAAACGGACAAGATGCGCGTGATTATCGATGGAGAGGAGATCGAGAGACCCGAGAGACTCGAGAAGGCCCGCATCTACAAGAATGTGCAGGTCGTCATGTTCGACCACGACGAATTCAGCGTTGAATTCGACGGATACACCGCCATCGTGAAGCTCTCCGAGTACTACAAGAACAAGCAGTGCGGAATCTGCGGCCACTTCGATGGAGAGAAGAACACCGAGTTCAGACGCGCCGACAACGAGGAGACCGGTACGTGCAAGTTAATTATTTTCGAAACTCGTAATTAATGGAATTAAAAGTAATTAATGGCATTTTTCCAGAAGACCTCGAAGAGTTCCACCGCTCTTTCCTCGTCAAGGACGGCGAGTGCAAGGTCGAGGAGGACAAGCTGTCTGAAAAGAGAAACTACCGCGTCGAGTCCGAGGAGTCTGAGGAGTCCATCTTCGAAACCAAGTGGGAGAAGAAGTCGAGCAAGCACGGAGACGACTACGATTCCGAGATTGGTGAGCGTTTTTCTGGTGTGATTTTCGATAATATGTGATTGAAAAATTGCAGAGCCCGTGAAGAGAACTCGCGTTGTCGAGGAGTCGAAGAAGGTGTGCTTCTCGATGGAGCCTCTGCCCGAGTGCCCCAAGAAGACCACCAAAGAGGGCGAGAAGAAGATGAATGTGAGCAGCCAAAACAATAACAACAACAACAAAAACAATAATTTGCAGGTCGCCTTCACTTGCCTCGATCGCTCCAACAGCGAGACTGTCCGTCTCGTGCGCGAGTCTCGTCGAGAGGTGCTCGACCTCTCCGACTTCCCCGAGTCATTCACCGAGACCGTCACCGTCCCCCGCAGTTGCCTCGCTTATTAAGCATTTCATTTCTTGTATCGTTTATCATTTATGCAATAAAAAATTCAAAGTATCTGAGCCAACACGAGCAAGAATAATAATAGGAAAGGAAAGTAGTAGCGAAATTGTGATAAGTTCGAAGTTTTACTGCTAATGGAGGCCGTTCACTGAATTGTCGATCATTTTATCACATAACAATAGATTCTCATTAAGACATGGACACAATGTGGACCACAGAGACAATTATTCCTAGAATTGTTGAGAATAAATGAATTCAGCAGACTTAGAAATGCAAAAAAAAGATTTGGAAATATCGCATTGGCAATTAACCAATCGAGTCATCAATCGGCAAATAATTGAGAAGTTCTTTATCGGAAATAATCTTGACTTTTGACCATAGAATATACATGACAACCAAATATCAATGAGTGGGTTGGAGTGGATGAGGGATATGAAGAAGTGGACTCAGTAGGAGTATCGAGTTATCGTATCGTCATCTTATGTGGTATAGAGACTACGGGAGACGACGAAGACCTTGAGGAACTTGAGGTTGCACGTTAGCCGCTGAAATATAACAAATTATTAAATGAATGCAATTAGTGTGCCCGGTTTATGCAGTAAACTGAGTAAATGTCATCCCTAACATTGATAACATTTTTTTGCAAACTACCTCGAGGAGGTTCTGCATTGGCAATTTGCTGCGGCTGATTAGCTCCTGGAATAAAAGAAATCTCGCCTTTTATCCCCCAAGTGACTGCACAAGTCAGTAACAAACCTCTGGGATGAACTGGAGGAGCTTGCTGCTGTGCGTTGGCAGCTGCAAAAGTCAGAGTATTGAATGCACATCCTATTCCGTAACATACCATGAGGAGGAGCTGCGGGAGCGGCCCCAGGGTGCTGCTGCTGGTTTCCGGCTGCAAAAAGTAAGATCACCATTGTAATTTCACCCTGTCCTACCCTGAGCAGCTGCCATGGCGATTAGAACATTCGGCAGCAAATTATGAGCTGCAAAATATTAAGTTACCATAGAGACATTATACGCACCCATGGCAGGATTCGGAGCAGGTTGAGCCGGAAGAATATTATAGACAGGTCCATTCCAGCCGGCTTGTTGCGCTGCGAATATTATTTGTTTTATGTGAAAAATTTGTAATAAAAAACAACAACAACAAAAAATAAATTGCACCATTCAGGAGGGCAACCGCCATTGCCAGATTCGCGTCGTCTGCGTCCAAGAGGAAATGTACTGAATAATTCACGTCTTACTCTTTTACTCGTCCTTTTTCCCGCCTAAAAATTGTTGTTTCGATGTTTACTCACTGTAGGTCAAGGCAGCATGGGCTCGGTTCATCGCATAGGCGTCTCCTGAAACATATCCCATGCGTTCAAGGTATTTTAAGTACTCAGCCTACCTGGATCTTGCAGTGGTACGAGTCGTCGAGTCACTGAGAAGGGATATCATACATGGGACTCATTTTTGAAACAATTCGAAATAAAAAAAGAAAGTATAAACATTAAATGTCACTCACAAATGTTCAGACTAAGTAGTGATGCCCTGACGAGCGCTCCGTCATCTTGAAAACAACAACATTAGAAGCAGAGACTTATTGCCACCTACCATGCGGGTGAATGTCCTGAGGGCCGTGCAGCAGGGCGGCTGAAAATATGACTATCAATTTTATTTGCGGTCTTGTAATATCGCTTACAGTCGACTTCGTGGAGCACCCTTTGTGCCGTAAGCGAGAACTGCACCAGTTGAGGCCCAGGAAGGGCGCCGATTGCTTGATGGGGCATTCCTCCAAAAATTAATATTTAATAAAATATTTAGCATCCTGCACTCTCCCGGGTATCCCAGACCACCAACGCGAAAATGTACTTCATTTTCAGTCACTTCTACGGGAATGTGCAGAAGCGCCAAATATTTGAATTAAAGTCAAATCTCTAACCAAATGTCTGGTTTTATTTAAAAATCAGACCAACTCAATTTTCACACTGTTAAAATTAGGAGTTACCCGGGTTTGGTGGAAGATGAGCAGGCGGTAGCTGTTGTTGTTGCTGCTGGGCCATGGCGGCTTGTGCTTCAAAGAATTTTTTTTAAATTGCTATTATTGTTTGTAATCAGGTGGTCGCAAATGGTTTGCGACCCAAACAACTGACTTTTCACTGAAATTTGCAGCTGAAAACTGTTCGTAACATCACGTATTATGGTCTAATTAAATTATTTGCAGCGGCTTGCACCGAGGTTTTGTAGTTGCTGTTGTTGTTGCTGTAGCTGCTGCACCTGCTGCCGCAGCTGCTGCCGTTGCTGTTGTTGATGCTGGGCCGCAGCGGCTTCTGCTTCAATGAATTTATTATAATCATTACTACCATTTCGCTAAAATCAGGTGGTTTGCCTATCGATCTTCTTGTCATTTTTCAGCCAGTTGAAGGCTCTGTATTAAAAAATTTATTCGAATACCTTGATCGTTTTGGTGTGCAAGTTGTCGCAGAATCTGTAGTTGCTGTAATTGTTGTGGAGGCAGCGCGATTGGACCTTGAATATTATGTTTTTGAGGATACGTTCAATGTTTTGAGTTCCAAACAAAAAAAGTGCGGCGTTTCGTCGCTTTGTTCAAATAAAAAGAGCCTCAAACATCACCTTGTATGGTCTAATTAAATTGTTTCTAGGCGCCCTTTACTTACCGGGGTGAGCTGGTGCCTGTTGTGGCACCTGTCGAGCTGCCGCGACTGGTCCTTCAATGGTTGTATTAGTTGGAACATCCAGAATCAAGGCTAATCACGCTTCAATAAAACATACCAGGATTTACTGGAGCCTGCCGCTGTTGATGCTGTTGCTGCTGCATCTGAGCCGGAACGCCGGGTCCTTCAATGAATGCAATAGTTTGTGCTCACAGCATCAAGTATAATCAATTGCAAAAAGTCTGCCTGGATTCGCCATAGCCAGTAGCGGATCATTCTGCTGTTGCGGCTGTTGCTGCTCTTGCTGAGCCGGCGCGACTGGTCCTGTATTAAAAACCTAGATTACTCCCAGAAGCAAGGGAATTGAAACCGAACCATACCGACATTAGCAGGAGGCTGCGGCGCAGCATGCAGCTGAGGCGGCTGCTGTTGATGCTGTTGCTGCTGCGCCTCCGCTGCTGCGCCTGGTCCTGCAAGGCAAGTACTAGCCTCATCTATCAACTACCTACAAAGAGTATTAAATAGCAATAAAATACCATTGATGACAGGAGCCTGGGGTTGAGGCGGCGGCTGCTGAGGGTGATTTTGCTTCGGGTTGCGTACCACAGCGACTTGTCCTGTATTGAATGCATTATGAGGAAATTTTAACTGTACCCTAATTAATGTCACTGAGCCACCAACCAATCTGAGCGGCAGCGGGGACTCTTCCATTTGCCGGAAGAGGTGCAACTATTGGTGCGGCTCCAATGGCAGGAGGAGCTCCGTTGGCTCCATTGGCAGGAAGAGCGGCCGAGTTGCCTCCATTGGGTGGCGGAGGAGGAGCATTCATTGAAGTAACAGGCGGAACAGAGGCTGCGACGCTTCCAATGGCAGGAGGAGCTCTGTTGGCTCCATTGGCAGGAAGAGCGGCCGAGTTGCCTCCATTGGGTGGCGGAGGTGGAGCATTCATTGAAGTACCAAGCGGAACAGGGGCTGCGACGCTTCCAATGGCAGGAGGAGCTCTGTTGGCTTCATTGGCAGGAAGAGCGGCCGAGTTGCCTCCATTGGGTGGCGGAGGTGGAGCATTCATTGAAGTACCAAGCGGAACAGGGGCTGCGACGCTTCCAATGGCAGGAGGAGCTCTGTTGGCTCCATTGGCAGGAAGAGCGGCCGAGTTGCCTCCATTGGGTGGCGGAGGAGGAGCATTCATTGAAGTA
>LS532574.1:249940-329695 GCA_900490775.1 Pristionchus maxplancki
GTTGATAGACGTGGGAGAAGGGGGAAATAGGGACGGAGGCGTTATCGATTGCCCTCAGCTCCACCCATGAAGCTATCGAAGTTTGGAATCTGGAGGGGAGAAGAAAGGTGAGGCCACTGAAAACGGGTCGAAGGAGAGTAAGAGAAGGGGGTTGCTGCTCTCGGAGATGAGCTATCAATACTCAAAAGTGATGAAACACGGAGATGGTAGGTGATGCTAATAGGCCGGGGTATTGTGGAAGAAAAAGTGAATGGATACCGATCAACAACTACCGAAACGTGGTAGGTCCCTTGACGGTAATTGTAAATGAGAAGTAGAGGGGGTTGGATCAACTCTGTTACTCGCGAGTAACAGAGACAAGAGAAGTGTCGGAGTGAGCAGAAGGGAGGAGTGAATCCCTTTGTGTTCATCTACAGTTTTGAACATCTGACCCCACCCCTCCCTTCATTCCTCCTACCAAAGTGCAAGAATACTTTGAACTTAGATTATTGTAGAAAAGACGATAGAAGTGGGGAAGGAAGAGACCCGGGGGAGAATTGGGAGAGGGGTGGGACTACTGTAGTCGACAAGTAGAGCCTCTCGGAATGGAAATAACAAGTCTTGCTAGGCAGCGAGGAGGAAAGGGTGAAAGAAGAACAGAAAAAAGGTGAGAATTGAAACGAAATGCCAGTAAGAATCGGAATTCATCGAATCCGCCGCTGAATTTTGATGGGAAGCAGTAGTCAATCTCAGGGATGGATTCTAATCAACAAGAGAGTCCTCCTCCTTTGATCTGGCAAGCGCCGCCCTATAGCAAATTGGACTGAAACGAGGTGAAGATACGCCGATCCCCTAAGTGGATGAGTTCTGTATCCAGGGAAACGGTGGATTATTTGAGTCCTTCTGCTTAGTTTCAATAGAGAGACCACCATTAGTCATCGCAGAAGATACGCCATCGCCTTTATGAATATCAATGCATGGAGAGATGAAGAAACCCATTGACTCCTACCCTTCTGCCTTCACCATAACTGCACCGGGATAAAAGCTTTCAGAAGTATAGCCGATCCATTTCATCTACTGAGAGGGTCTAAGAATTGAATATAGAGACCACCAATTCGGTCTCGAATTGTTGAAAATTTGTAGCACGCTTCCATAGTTGGAAGGCGAAGGAAAGGAATTATGTAGGAAATCTTTCTCAAACCGTCCCAGTAACGTGAGAATTTGGAAGAAACGATCCCCATTCAAGAGGGCGATCATAATTCACTCATGTTTCGTCGAGGGGGGAGGGAAAGGTCTAGAAAGGGACGTCCGCGGTATTCCCTGATTCAAACCCAGGGAATAATGCGATTTCTCCACCTCCCTCTCAAGGTACTGTAAGATGAATAATACGGTTCATTGCCCCTTTCTCCTTCTCAAGCAGAGCGAGTACTGTAGCGGAGAGATTACGGACTACTGCTGAGGGACTCCCCTCGTTGCAATAGGAGGGAAAGAGGGCATGGGAAAGAAATCGCCATCGGAAGGAGAGGGAAAACACGCGCAAGATGTAGTTGGAACGTCATGAAAGTGCAAGAATGGAGAGGGGAGAAGGGGGAAAGAATGGCGGAAGGAATGAACGACCGAGTGAAGGGAAGGGAGACGGAGAGGAAAGGAGAAGGGGGAGGGGTTTCACGTAGACACAGACAGGGAGGGGATCTACCATATCCGCCCTCCAGTAGTTATTTTTTTCGTGGAAAAGCCTGATGCACTTTGAGAGGTGGAAATTATGAGAATGGGGAGATATGGGACTGGAGGGAGAGAGACATCATGTTAGAGTTGCGCAATCGAGTGGTTCTAACGGTAGGGCTGGAGATGTGACTGGGAGGTGCTCTGCTTGTTTTCCTAGATTGGGGCCAATGGAAAAGATCTCCACTGCGCAAAACTTGAGCCGAGAGGTCTCCACGATTGAAGATGAAAGAGAGATGCAGAAAGGAATATACGGGCTTTTATCAGGAAAGTCTCATCGCTTACTTCCTCGCCTATTTTTGAGCGAGGAAGGGCAAAATAGGGAAGAAGTGGGCGGGGAAGTTGCTAATTAGCCGTTATTTTTGTGTTTCGCTGACAAAAGAGCGTCGTACCCGATATTCCTTTTATTCCCGCATTGTAAATCTATCTCTCTCTCGTTCTCTTTCCATATCTCTCGCTCAGGTACAGTAATCCGCATGTGTGCTTTCCTCTCTCACTCTCTAGGGAGAATGTACGGTAGTGACGGGGGAAAGTGTGACGGGGGAATAGTCGGTATCGGGATAGAAAAAATCGCCCCGGAAGGGGAAAATATAACAATGATAATGTGTTGTCAGCGTCGCGAGCGAAAGAGCAAAGGAGAGAAGAGATGAGGAATGGGGAGGGGCGGCAAGTGAATAGGAAAGATAAAATAGGCGGCGCTATGGATTCCTCTCATTTTCTTCCGATTTTCGATGGTTCGAGACGATGAGAGAGCGCAAAAGCAATAGAATGATTGGCAGAGCCTTGTAAGACATTATAGAGAAGCGAAAGGAATAGAATATCCACGAAATATCCTCGAATCTAATCAAAGTACAATGGATGAGCCAGAGATATCCTTCAGGAATAAATGAAAAACTGCGAAAGACTGAGAGGAGTAATGAATTACTCCTCAGTAATGAATTACTCCTCCCTCCCTTTATTCGTTTTTTCATCCGCCCCCTCCAGAATCTCCCTACGCAAAAGGGCAGAAATCGTGGCGGATAAGAGAGGGGGTGAGGTTGGATGGTTGCTGAGTGAGACTACAAACAGTAGCGCAATCACCGAACGCAGAAGAAAACGAACTATCATGGACTATCATGGAGGTAGGAAAGGGAATGGGCAAAGTCGGGAAGTGAAGGGGAGTCTCGCTACCCTCTTTCGGCCGTGAGAACATCAGGAATTTGTACTCGGGAAGGCCAAAAAGGTGGGGAAGACAACGGAGATGAGGGAAATCATCGCCGATTCTGCGGACGTTAATGAATGGAAAGGGGAAAATGCTGCCAGGAAAGATATTTCAAGTGGTCCGTCTCGAGAAGGGAGTGGGCATCATCTGGACGCGTTTTTGCTCTTCTATAAAGGTGAATGATAATGCGGTTGTTTGGACGTTTGAGTTGTGTCAGAGAGAGAGATTTGGACTTGAGAATGTCACATGTCGATTTATGATATACTTACCATTGGATTGAAGACGAGAATGACAAAGTAGTGGTTGACTTCTCAGATTGGCTGAATTGGTCGGCTGAATTTCCATCGAGAAATGTTAGTGCATTGCACTGCAAGCGACAGTGGTTTTATTTATTCCTATTCCTTATATTACTGCTTCGACTCTCGAAGAGGTAAAAAAAGGCCGCAATTAAGGGCTTATTCCAACATTTTCGTTGGTGATATGTTCAAACAAGGAAAATTCAGCCATCTTCTCCTCTATTATACCATCCGTTATCCAAACGAGTAACATCCAAGATTTTTTTTAATTTTGTGGTCTGTTTTTTCCCATAGTAGATCTGTTTTCACATTTTTAAAGGAAGAGGAAAGTCTGCAATATGTCTAATACATCTAATACACCTGAGATATGCGTGTGTATTAATAAATTGTTGTGTACAATTACAGTATCCCTCCCCCATTTAATACAAACAACAGAACGCACCACCTATACATTTGCCGCGCCTCTTCATTTTCTAATTATTCTCACTCACTTAATTTGCTTGATTTTTCGCTCTCATTCAATTAGTTTTTGATTATTGCCCACATTTCCTGTCTGAGAATATTCAGAGTGGCCTCCTTGTCTCTCTATATGAACTTAATTGCTGATTGGGTTAGAGAAACCTGCCTAAGCCGACTATTTCTGCGCGCTTTTTGCTATCTCAGATACTAATTTAGTGGAAAATGCTTTTTTATCGGTGATAACTATCATCTAATCACTTTAGCTTGCCAATTGCACCGAGATCTTGCTCTCACCATATCTGAAGTTTGTACTCTCAACTCCAATTGAGATCGTGGGGACTCGACTTCCTCCCCTTTCCCCTCCAATCACTCTGTTTTCTGGTTTCAACTTTTCCTTTTGTTGTAAGTCGGTCGCAATGGCCGCAGATAGGGAAAAGCTTCGATCCTCGTAGAGAATCGAAGAGGAGAACATGGCTTTCTTCTTCTTTTTCCCATTGATATTCTAAATGTGTTCCCTCACATCCCAAAAAGGATTTATTCATCCATTTACTTCTTTATTACACCATCCGTCTTCTAATTTCCGTGAGAGGCAGTCTGTTTCACCCATTTTTTAGCTCTCGTTTCACCTTTTTTAATGAGTAGGAGAGTCACCAATGATACATATTTGATTGACCAGTATGTAATTAAGTGTAGTGTGTCGACTACAGTATGCAAAGCACAGAACACTCATACACTCTCAGCACCACGACAGTGTTACGCACTTTTTTCTCTGTGTTTTGCTTGGTTTTTTGCTCTCCTTTAATCAGTCTTTGATAATTTTGTGAACTTCCTTTTCTGAGAATTCACAGTGGTCCCGTCGCCTCTTTCTCGGCACTGTTTAGATGATTAGAAGCGAGAACCAGGTCTAAATCGTCTAATTCTAGGCGCGTTTAGCTGTCTGTATTACTTATTTCGTGGCAAATGTTGTGTTTTAAGACTTTTCTCTGCGATTACAATCATCTAATCACTTTGTTGTATCTCCCTATAACGCCAGCACACTCAGGAATCGCACTGCAATGGCCCCCAACAACACCAATACCTACGCCCAGGCAGCGCGCGTTCTCCGATCGAATGCGCTCGCGCCTTCCCAGGCTGCTCCCGATTCCGCCGCGCCGACGACACGCCGTGCCGAGAAGAACCAAGAAAAGGCCTGCCCCTCATCTCAGGCGTTGGTTGATCAATATCCTTTCAGGAAGAGCCCTTCCCTCCTCTTCGCAGATCTACCCGTGTGATCGAGTCCGGTGCTCCTCTTAAGCCCGAGACCAATCAGAAGGCGAAGCGAGTAGCCGAGAAGGTCAGTGCAGCCGATTATGGCAACAAAAAAACGAGTATCTTAGAAAAGGGACGAAATTGAGTGTCCATTCCCGGTGAGTACAACCATCATTGACTACTAATTTGCCCATTATTACTGTTCTTCTGATTCTCATGTGTGATTGGATTCAGGCCGAAGTGAAGAAGGATCGGAACGCGGTCGTTCGCGTCGTTCCCGCTCCTCCCTCTACGACTGCTCCCAGTGCTCCTCCGGCAACGACCGCGGCTGCTCGCCGTGCCACCAAGAACACGGTCAGTAAAGTCATTTGCTACATCTTTCTAATAAAAACAACTGAAAAACTGTCAAAAGCGCTCGGAAACACTGCTGTTAGTGCAATCTCATTCATTTACTTCCCATTCAGAAACCGGCGCGGACTCCCGTGGTGGCCACAACTTCAAAGCAAGCGGAGGCCGCCCCCTTCGCTCCCAGGAAGCAGCTAAGACGAATAAAGCTCGCCACTGTGAGTCCTTTTTTGTGGCTTCTCTTCTCAATCTCATAAAAAAAAACTCGCTTGAAAGCCCAGCTTTCGCACGGAAACACTCATTCTCAGACATTTACTTCCCACTCAGAGACCGGCGCCGAGTCCCGTCGACGTCGCTACATCAGCGGTCGCAGCGAAGGCTGCCCCCTCTGCCCCCAAGAACCGCCGTCCACGAGCAGTCACCGCCACCGTCAGTGCTTTTTTTGACACTTCTCTTCCCAAAACCGTCAATAAATTATTTTAAAAAGCGCGCGGAAGCACTGTTTCGCCGCAACAGTGAGTGCCGCATTCTGCCTGACTTCTGTACCAATTTCGAAAAAAAACGGTCAAAAAGCGCTATCAAAAAAGATTTTTGCGCACTCTATTTGCTCATTTTCGTGTTGTTTTCCGTATCAGGGCCTTCGCTCAATACAGAAACAAGAAAACGGGCTGCCAAACATCATTGTTCGCTTCCTCTCGTGCACTCGAAATTGACTAAAAAATAATCAAAATCAAAAATAAATATGTGTGGAGGATAAAAATACTTTAAAAAAATTTTAAAAATTATTTTGAAAAGTTATTTTTCCTTCAGATTCCTCCCTCCCCAGCAGCCATCGAGGCCGCTCCTCCTGCTCCCGCCCCCGCTCGACAAGTAGCCATCGTGTGTATTGCGCTAATATTTTGTTTGCAAATTTCGTTCAATTGGAGCTGACGTTTGCGCATTTATATTGGATTATGACGGGCACCATTGCATTTCAATCGCATTTAGAACAACAACTTGGCCGCGCCCGTGATTCCATCCGCCGCAGTTACGACTCTGAGGGCTGTAAAGACAGAGGAAAATGAAGCTCCTGCGGCCGCTGAGAAGCAGGCCGAGCAGGGAGCAGCAAAGGTCAGTGCAATGTAGTTGGGAAATATGACGAAACGCACTCCGAAATACTTTTATGGCGATAATATTTGGTCATTCTCGAGAATTTGAGTGATCGGAAACATTCAGAATGTGCCCGCTGTCCCCAATCGTGTCCCAAAGAGGGAAGTGAAGCAGGAGGAGGGCCAAGGAGGAGCGAAGCAGGTGAGTGATTTGCATCCAGTATTGTACTTTTTCATTGTCTTTAATGATAGGCATCCATTCAGCGCCTGCCCAAGAAGGGCGGTCAAGCGTCGAAGGGATTGGCGAAGGGGAAGAAGAAGCAGCCCGCCCCACCCGCCGCAGATGAAGATGACTACGCGTGGCATCGGCCAATGCCGTGGCCCAAGGAAGAAGAGCAGGAGGATGACTCCAACAAGGTGAGTGCAGACTAACTTACCTCTGGACTTGGTAGACGCCGAATTAAGTTATCATTTTCACCTCTTCTGTTCAGAGAGTCCTCCCCATGTCTACCCTTCTCCTTCTTCCTATCCCCGCAGTGCCTCGACCAGCAGTGAAGGAAGAGCCGGTGGAGGAAGACCAGAACATCGTGAGTGCATTCAAAGTTTAGGAGCTGATTCGCAAAAGGAGTGGGATTTCTCTCTTTTCATTCAGTAACTAGCTTCCATTTAGCGCCTCCCTCTTCCTCCTGCCGTCGCTATTCCCCTCGAAGCGAGCGCCCCCTCGGAGGAGACTGCGAAGGAGAAAGAAGTGAGATATAGTATCTCTCGAGGCTATTCACCCATCCGATTAATGCAGTGATAGGATTCCATTCAGGATCCTATCGCCTCGGGAAGTCTCGTCAAGTCTGCTGCAGCTGTGGCGCCAACAGCGAACGCAGATACTTCCGAGGAGTCTTCTCGTGCGCCCACGCGCAGGTTTACTCGAGCAGCACTAATGGAGAAGGAGAAGGAGAATGAAAAAGAGAAGGAGAAGGAGAAGGAGAATGAGGTGAGCGCTGTCGTGATTCCTGATTGCTGTAGTAACTGCTTCCATTCAGACGCTCGTCAAGGTAGCCCCTCCGGCCGTCGCTGATTCCACTCAATCTTCCGGCGCACCCATCCGCCGGCTGACTTGTGCCCTCGCGGAGAGGGAGGAGGCGGAAAAGGGAAACGAGAAGGAGAAGGAGGTGAGCTCCAGAGGCTGTTTGCCCATCCGATTGATGTAGCACCCGGCTTCTACTCAGGACCTCACGAGCGCAGCTCCTCCGGCATCCGCTGCTACTCAGCTCGCCCCCGCAGCCGCGCCCACTCTTCCTCGAGTCGATGATCCTGCTCCCAAGGAGGCAAACAAGAAGGAGTTGGAGGGAGAAAAGGAGGAAAGGGTGAGATCAGCCGCTTCTCATAGACCCACCATCACAATGCATGTGGCTTTTTGATGATTGGATTATTCATTTGTTCAGTCTCGTCGGGCGCCTAAGCGAACTGCCAAAGCTACGGCGTTCTTCGAGAACCTGGAGAGGAAGAAGGGAAAGAAGGGGAGGAAGGCCGCATCCGAGGCGACTTTTCCAGTCACTCCCACCATCGTCGAGGCAGCTGCGACCGACGTGGCATCGTCGACTGAGAAGGCTGCGATCGTGGAGGCATCCGCAGTGGCCCCTCCTCCTTCCTCCACGTTGACCGCAGTGACAACAGCTGAGTCGATGGCGATTTCTGTGCCCTCACCGCCTTCGACCTCCGATCCGACCGAAGAGGTGCACGAAGAGCCATCGAACGAGGCATCCACAGCAGCCCTTCCTTCTCCTCCTCCTTCTCCCGGTCCTCTCCCTCTTCCTCCTCTTCCCATCAAGAGCAATATCTCCGAGAGTGTCACTATGTCGAAGAAGGATCGCCTCCTTCCTTCCCCCACGCCTTTGCCGTCGCTCACGTGCAACACAGCTGCTGATGCAACTAAGCAAACTGCAGCAGATCGAGCCAAGGTGAGTGGCCTGCTCTAGATTGGCATGATATAACTATTTTTCCATTAGGTCGCAGAGGATTTGGCGGCATTCCGGCGACATTGGGACGAGAAGGAGGAGATGAATAGAAGAGCATTGGAGGAGAAGGTTTGTAGACCATTTTCTCGAAATATTCAACGTTCTCGATTTCAGGAGGCGAACGAGGCGAAGAAGGCGTCCATACCTCCTCTTCCTCTTGTTTCGTCCTCAGCCAAGAGAAAGAGGATCCCCGAAGAGAGTGTTCCCTCTTCGAAGAAGTTCCTCCCAGTCCCCGAACCGACGGAAGAGCCGGGTCCGTTGTTCGGCCGCTATGAGCTGCTCCCATCTAAGCTCCCATACATCGAACCTGTCTCCACCTGTTTCCCTTCCGCCTACCAGAGCACGAAGCCTGTTCGACCGTTATCGGGCCTTACAATGAGAGAGGAGCAAGATAAGGTGAGTCGATCATTTCGAGATTATCTTGAGCAAAGAATTTTCCAGGAGGAGAGGGAGCGGGCGATGAGAAAAGAGGAGAGAGAGAATGCGGCGAAAAGGCACCGTATCGAATTCGAGAAGAGGAAGGCAGCCACATCAGAGGAGCAGATCAAGGTTTGTGGACTATTGAATGATATAATATATGAGGCCGTTTGCGAGAGAGTCGGCCAGATCCGCCTGGGTATGGCACAGCTCAAAAAGGTCGATTCTCTGAATCTCTGGGATTTGGGGTTCTCGAGGGTGCTGATGACGATGGGCATAGTCATTTTCCATATTGAGCCCCCGTTGTCTCCAGATGACGTCACGTTGAGAACGGTTTTTGTGCAATTTCTCAGTCCGCGAAGTCGGTAAAATTAAGTGAAAATGTTAACTGGGGTAGAATTTTATGCTGATCACGCCTGTCTAATTCATTTTTCATGAATTTCAAAAATAAAATTCAAAATACTAACTTTTGAACGAGCCAAAAGTGGGCTTAGCAACCTACACAGATCGGACCGGCATATCGAGATTAGTCCATATCTAAATTTTCAGACAATTCTAGGAACGGCTTTTTGAGATGGGAGTGAGAAAGTAAGGCGAAATTGTAGGTGAAAGCGTGCATCTCCCTCTTGTTTACCCCCTCAGCTCTCTTCCCTCTCTGCGCTCTCTCCATTCCCCATGCTCTCTCGCCTCGTCTCTCGCCCCTAGGACGAGGGAGCGCCTTGAATGACCATTTCACATACAATTTCGCCTTACTTTCTCACTCCCATCTCAAAAAGCCGTTCCTAGAATTAGCTGAAAATTTAGATATGGACTAATCTCGATATGCCGGTCCGATCTGTGTAGGTTGCTAAGCCCACTTTTGGATCGTTCAAAAGTTAGTATTTTGCATTTTATTTTTGAAAATCATAAAAAATTAATTAGACAGGCGTGATCAGCATAAAATTCTACCCCAGGAAACATTTTCACTTAATTTTACCGACTTCGCGGACTGGGAAATTTCACAAAAACCGTTTTCGACGTGACGTCATCTGGAGACAACGGGGGCTCAATATGGAAAATGACTTTGTCCATCGTCATCAGCGCCTTCGAAAACCCCAAATCCCAGAGATTCAGGGAATCGACCTTTTTGAGCTGTACCAGGCCTTGCTTGACTCTCTCGCGAACGGCCTCATATCGATAATCAACTTCAGAAGCTCTTGAGCAGGATGACACGTCTGGAAGAGGAGAAGGCGGAGGAGAAGAAGGAGGCGGAGGTGATTAATAATTAATATTCAGTAATTAATAACTAAAAATAAATAATCATTAATTAGTAGTTAATAATACTTAATTAGTTGTCTTATTATACCACATGTGCGCTGATTCGCAGATAGTTTCAGTTCATGAAACGTAGTCGGTTAATCTCGGGTGAAAGATAAATAAAAGAACATTGATTTGAAGATGAGAATGGCCAACCTAGTGAAAAGCCAGCAGATTCTCGAAGAAAGAATAAAGGAACTGGAGAAGGCGAAGGAGGGCAAGAAGGATGATGAGCAGGTGAGAATAGTCCATTTATATGAAACGAAAAGGTAAAAAACTCATCCTTCTATTGAAGGCATCGGTGAGGACGCCTCTCCGGCTTCTTCAGCCTCTTCAGAAGAGAAAACGGTGAGTGTGTAGTGTCAGAGTTTGCGAGTTCAACTCTTCTCTTCCAGCCATCTCTCTCCCGATTCCAAGAGGGATGACAAGAAGATCTCCACGGAGATCGGAGTGAGAAACTTGATCGCTGAGTAAGTCATTTTCATTGGTCTTCCATTGGGCAAATGCCAATCATCGAAAGCGAAATTGATAAAAACCTATTTCTCTCAGACTCCCGATGAAGGAGGACAAGAAGTAAGATCTCACAGCCTCATCCTCCACCACCCTCCAGATTCCTCATCCTCCATCGTCCTCCCCTCATCCCTCTCAATTGCTCCATCTCTCAGGGACTCATCTCCCCTCCAATTTCATCCTGTCCCCTAACAATGCCATCTCTCCTTTCCCCTCCACTCCTCCCCCAATCACCCTCAGCCCGGAATCTTGCAGAATATCACCACAACTTCATATTTCATTTTGTTGCGATTCGTCTTTCCTCCACGCGAACTCTTTGCGATAATAGTTGCTTCCGTTGCGGAAACGCAGCTTTCAAAGGGTATTTGTTGATAGAAAATATACGAGAAGTAGATGAGAGAGCTGGTCCCAGACACTGAAACCTAATCGGTTCCGATTTTTTAAAAATATTTCTCCGAAAAGGTGGCCGAGTAGGCGTTTTTGAACTGTGGAATATTGATGGGCGCGCGGGTTTTTGAGCACGAGTCTAGAATAGTTTTATATGCGTTTTTTCTAAGCCAACGCGCTCGCAAGACTGATTAGGATCAACAGCTTCGGTTTTTACTGTTAAGTGCGCACTGTTTATCTTCATTTGTTCATATCTATGTACATACCTTTCTATGTTTTCTATATCCATGTGCCAGTGCTAACAAATAAATATTCTTCTTGATGACTGTGAATGCCAATCCGTACATCCATATCGCTCATGCACTTATACTTGCGCTTCACAGCCATTATTCCAGAAAATGAACCGTCACCAGAAAAAGATGAATCAAGCAACGTCTTCTCGCAAAGTAAGACAATCACGGGTTTTGTAAATATTCTATATAGTCCCGCCCTCGCCGTCCGGTCGTCCAGGCTTTCCTTACACCGCCGGCAAACCTCCTGCACCGAGAAGAAGCAGATGCCAATAAGAGCCTCATACATCCATATTGCACTTCTCTAACCATAATTCCAGAGGATGGACCACCAGCAGAAGAGCAAGAGCAAGATCTCAAGCGGTGTATAACCGCTTGAGAGCTTGTTTAAAGTGCTCAAGCGTTTCCGAGTACCGTCGAGATTACGAGGTAAATCGAAGACGAGTACAAGGAAGAGCATCGACACTGATTTGCACTGTTCTATCTCTTTGAAAAAGACAATCCAGTGCATAATGCTGTAATGAGATGGAGATATGTGCTCACATGAGCTTATTGAGACATAGTCCTGAGAGAACTGTGTGAATTTATTGATCACAGTTTACAATATTTTTTTTTCTGAATAGGCAAAACTAATTTTAGTGTACCAATTAGGAGAGAATAATGTTTTTCCCCACAGCGTCCGTTAATCTCTTCCTTCTCCTTTCGATATAATGATGAAATCTTTCTGATTGCCCACGTGTTACTATGGGAATGAAGCTGTAATAGAGATGGGAGGGCCCTCCACACCTTCCACTTCACGAGAAAAGCAACACCGGTATTCTCACTGTTTCCTTGCTTTCGTCTATTTCGGCGCGTTTTTTCTCATAGTTTGGCGCTTTTTCGGGCCTCGTTAGACTAAAAATTTGCAATCTCGTGTGAAAAAGTATCTGAGCACTCATTTCCCATCGAGTTATCTTGCAACTTGCTTATTCTACTGATTTTGCAGCATGGACCCCGCTGAAAATGGAGCATTTCCCTCGAGTTTCCTCACTCCACCACCCCTTCGAGATGCAAATTCGCCGAAGTCCTTCCAGCATCTACTGGAACAGTTTGCATCTTCCTTTCCTAATCCCCTTCTTCCCTCAATCACTTCACAACTATTTATGGCTCTTCCTGGATCTTCCTCGATGATTTCTCCTACAGAGACTCTCTCCAGACCCGAATCAACCACTTCATTGGGAACGACAGATTTCTCGTCCATCACTCAGTCTACTTCATTCCCATCTAACCTATTCTCATACCGCTCCGATCCTCCCGGATCTTCCCTCACCACATCTACCTATGACCCCCTAGGGGCAGCCAGTATCTTCCAAACCTCTCCACCTTCCTTACAACCGTCTTCTTCCTCGTCTTCTTCCCCTATTGTGTCAACAGCTCTCAACAAGGTGAGCCAAGCTAAAATAGTTGAGTGAGTCTACATTTCAGGACCAATACATCTCGCTCAAAAATGCCTTCCCGATCTTGAATCAACCTACTGCTCAACAACGACAAATCGCCATGCTGATGCACAGATGTATTGATGATTTGGGCAAGGTATTCAATTATTTGTTGTTTATAAAGTATTAATATATATTATATTATAAAAAAAGATAATGTCGAGAAGACAATACGTTTTTATTTCCAGGACATTCCCGTCAACAAGGTTCATGAGGAACCAAATAAGAAGAAGGTTTGCTCTTCTTGTGCTTTGGGCAATAATTCACAATTCAGATTGCGCCTGCTGCAACTAATAATTACAACGCAATGAGGGTGAGAATTTTTGAATAATTAAAAATGTTTAAAAAGCTAATTAGAGGCTGAAACAGGCTGAAACATACAACAAATCACTTGTTCTTCTTAGACAATGCCTATCCCTTCATCCTCAATCTCATCCATTTCTTCAGTGGCGGCATCTATTCAATCTGCCTCATCCATCCATAACCAGGTTCTAATAAATAAATAAAGCAGGAGAAATAGCCAGCTGATTGCAGGTTGCGCACTATCTCCCGCAGTGCACGCCTGTGGTGGCCTCCTCCTTTAAATTAAACGTGAGCGATCGAGGGAAATAGCGTGACAATATGCTCACCGTATACTATAGGATCAGAGGAAATTTCTACGTTCAGGATCAAACTAAACAGAACCAGATTGGAAAGAAGAGAAAACACGAGGCTATTTCTACCTCAAGAAACGATTAGGCAATTTATCTGCGCCTGCACTTTATTCTTCTGGTCTTGTGTGAAACATATTTTATTCATAAAGCGCCTATAAAATAATTTCTTTAGGCGTATTGTAAAGACTCGTCTCAAGAGCTTCTCGCGTGCAATCTTCCGCTACCTTATGCGCTAAAATACTCTAATTCCTGCTTGCTTTCGCTTGATACTAATTCGATTCTTCGATTCTTCGAATAAATTTGCTCTCTTTTTTCTCCACCTTTCCTTTCGTTTCAAGACACACAGATATCCCCCCTTCTCGTTTCCTCACACTGCTCGCTCGTCAGAGGATAATTATATCCTCGGATGAGCCTCTGTTACTATGGGAAGGAGCGAAATTGAGCAACTTTTTCACACCGTTGCTTCTTCCAGTGAGCAGAGACTCATTTTTCAGCGAACAATTATCTGATAGCCTCATTCTTTAAGTTGAAATAACGACAAAAGGTACCTTTCTGGATGGGAATGCGCGGTTATGAACAAAGGAATTATAAGTTCGTCCCTCCCTTAATCGACTAGGTCGGTCTTTTTCGTCGGTTTTCTCCCTAGAAAGTGAGGAGATACACTGGTCGCATCATAATCTCCATCCCATTTGGAAAATTGCGAGGATTTTCAGTCGCTGCATGCCTAATTTTGGAATTAGTTCATACTTCTCCATTCAGTAGTGTGATCCTGTTATATTCATTCCTAGGCTTTTTTTTTCGCTTCAAACTCAGCTCATTTTTCGAAATTCCCTTGCACTATTTAGAAGTGTGGTGTTCCTCACTAGTTAGAGTATGTTGATTCTTGTGATAATATAAATTTATTTTCCGCACACACACTTGTCTACGCAATCACATGATTCATTTTGGGTTAATCGGTGGAGTTGTAGTTTGAAGAATACGCCTTGTAGTAGCCTCACCAACTCCATTTCCGTGAATTTCTTGCTTGCGCCATCAGCCCATTGTTTATTCTTCAGGATTTCTCAGTTTGGACGCATTATGGATGAATCTTGGAAAGGCGCCGCTTCCTCTTGCAATCTGACCCCGCCTGCAGAGGAGGACGGCCTTAAATCCCCTCGTATCTACCACGAAGTCATGCAGTTTGGCGAGAAGAGTGCATTCTCTGTAGTCAATCCGAAGCGATCTCGAGGTTCCCAGCCGGCTTCCAATCTCGTTTCCGACTCATTACTGTTGCGCCCTCGCCAAATCTCCGATTCCTCTGAGCTCAGCATTTCATCATCAAATGGCAAATCAGAATTGGCACGGCAACTGCTTGAATCTGACTCGCCACTGCACCATATCCAAACGTCATCGTCTGATTCCGCCTCCATTCACCGTTCGAATCTCGGTGGAGACTCATCATCTAATGGCCAATCTGCATTGGCACGACTTCTTCTACAGACGTCCCCAATCCATGTCTTCATTCCTCCATCTGATAGTGCATCAAAGTCACTGGAGCTTCGTGAATCCGTTGTCCCAACTCCCATACCTTCTACGGTTTCTGTCTATTCCAGTGACGGGCCAGGACTCTCCTCTTGTGCACTGCCGACCAAGCAACAAGCCGCGCTGATTAGACATCTAGCTAGGCCAGCGTTTAGTCTCCCTTCGAACCATGTATCCTCATTTACCATCCCTTGTACTGTTCAATCTCAATCCTCTGTAGGTCCCACTGACGATTCCCTTGAGACGACCTGTACTGACCAGACCCCTTCTCATCCCTCTTCCTCCCCCTATTCGAGTCTTACCACAGAAACAATCGAAGGAACCATCGCTTTGACGCAAAAGAAGAAAGCTGAGCTTACTGAGAAGTTCGATGGCCACATGAGACATGTTAGAGCCGAGTTCCCTCATCGTCCCTGCACGATGGAACAGGTTGATACTCTCCAGCTGAGTATGATTGTTCTTCGAAGGAAGTTGGAGGAGCACATCGGAGTGTTAGATGCAGAGGAGGTGAAGATGAGAAGGGAGTTATCGATGCGAAAATCTCAGTCAGCGCCGAACCCGCCGAAGCAAGCCAGATCTGAGGTAGACACCAGCCTTTTTGCTATCGAACTATTCCTTCTCAGGTAGCACATGCACAATCTCATCCGGTTGCGGGTCCTTCCTCTACTAAGTCAGCTGCGAACCCGCCATTGCAAATCAGATCTCAGGTACAAGCCTGCCATTACTGCTGATCAACTTGATTCTATTGAGATGTCTGGGGTTTCATCTTCTCAATCAATCCATCGAGGATCACAGCAGGATTTTCAGATGCCGTCAATGCAATTCTTACCTCATGTACGTACTTCGTTCTTACTGAACTACTTTGAACTACTTTTTAGATGCCTGATGGAACGGAATTCAAAATGCCTGCAGCCCTTCCTTGTAGAAAGGTGAGAAGTTAGCCAATCTAATCTAAAATCTGGAGTCACTTCAGGCGCTCCCGACTGAAGATGAGAAATGTATTGTTGAGCAACCTCGAATTGCGCAGCTCATGGAGCAGCTAATAAAGGATAGAGACGAGGTTTGATAATTCAGCTAATTATAAAAATAATAATTAATTTTAAAAAATTGCTTCTCTTTTTAGAGAGTTCGAAAAGGTATTCCCCACGTAATCCTTCCAATATCGAAGGAATTGTCCGTCCCCATCGGCCGACAGTGACAAGGAAGTTATTGTTTGATCGAGCACAATAAATACTTATTTTTCAATGTTGTAAACATTCGGGATCTTAGGGACCTTCTTTAGCCTTCTTTCTTTTTCTTCTTCCCATTTTCCTCTTCCTTCTTTCCTTGTTCTTCCTAGACAGGAGGTCATTCATTATCCTCTCTCTTTATCCTCCTTACACACTGACAACAGAAAGGACGAAGCAGAGAATGTTCTCTTTCTCGGGATTGTACGAGTATGATGTAATCGCCTCTCTCCTGTTCCTCCTCCTCTCTTTTATTGCCTGACTATAGTGCTCTTGTTCTTCGGAAGGGAGTGAAAGAGACGACGTTATCACTCCTTGTTCTTCGCCTTTCCTAGCCCTGGTGAGAGAGAGAATCTCCCCATAATCTCCTTGTTTTCCCCCGAGGGTATATTTCTCCCGTCGTTCTCTGTATAAAATGATCGGTATAGAGAGAAGTTCTCTCCATCCATTATCGTTTCTCCATTCTCGACCACACTTACGCGTCTCCCCTGTGTGAGTAATCTCTCCTCCTATAATCTGAGTAGTCATTGCGTGTGCCTCCTCTTCTAATCCCTTGTATCAAGACACCTGATTTGGCGTCAAAAGAACGAGCTATACAGTCCCTTCTCCTTCCATCTCATGTCCTCCCTCCTCTACTCCCATCTCAATCCCCCATTCACATCCTCGCTTCCCTCCATTCCAATCGATGCCACGTCCTCTTCCCCTTTCCAAAGCGCGAAGTGAGGGAAGGAGAGGGAGAAGGAGAGAAGGGGAGAAGGGCCGAGTGAATTTTTTTTCGTTTTCTCTCGTATATTTATGTCTCTAGTCATCGAACCTATTGAATGAGTTTGGGGGGAGCTTCGTATCATCACTTCCCGTTCGTATTTCGTGTTTTCTATGGCTTTTTTTTCTGTTTTCTATACTTCTTCTCCGCTCTCTCCATTTCCCGTGCTCTCTCTTATATCTATGCTCTCGCAAATCATCAAGGAGACGGAAAGCGAGAAACCCCATAATTTCTCAGACCTTACGTTCGCGTATTTTGTTCGCTCGCGATCCATTTATTTTTTCAATGTGTTAATATCAGGTCTCTACACGTCCTCATTCAAATCGTGTGAGGAACAACAACAAAAAACCAATCAATTCAAGGTATGTCGTCCATTTTGTGCTATTACTAGTTTCGAACGATTGTGAAAAAGAGTTTGGGTTACGGTAGCTTAGTAAAAACAGTGCCACTCTGCGGAAAGTGATCCCAATATGTTGGCGCTGAGCTACAATGAAGTACTACTCAAATTTACATTTTTTTCACTTTGACGGGTCAACACACTTATTTTCACTGACTAGGACACTCACTCATTAAATTATTTTTCAGCGGTGAGGAGCGGCGTTCGCCGTCACCGCGCCAAGACAATGGATCAACTTAAGGAGAACGGAGGAGTAGAGTTAATTACTCTTATTTGCTTGTTTTTTTCCTGGAAATCCATTTGCACTACGCCGAAAGAGTCACATTCAGATCACATATTTCGAAATAGGGACAGACACGCTCATTTTATGGCTACTGTTTGGACATGCTAATGCTGGGTGATTCGAGGATGATTGACAAATGAGTTAGTTTCGAAAACCAAGTGAAAAGAAGAATGGCGGCATTGTTCTAGCTTCTTTCTTCCACTAAAACCTACCCATTTCAGTTTGAATCTTGCTGCTCTTCTGCAACTACTTAACGATCGCTGAGGAGGTGACTCGAAACTTAAGAGGCCAATATTAGAGTTCTTGATTCCACAATCAGCTCCATGATACTGATCCTATAGAAGATCCTACCGAAAACAGATCAGTCATTCTGAAAATTTGATACGGATTTCTAATTGTAGTCCTTCCACTGCTCACCGGTACGAGTGTTATTATATTATGTATCGAATAAAGTAATTTGAATAATAATTGCAATGATGTGACTCGAATAATGGTCTGCAACCATTAAATATCTCTTTCTCTTTCCAGCTTTCGAATAATTAGGCACAATATACTCCTTTCAGACTGGAATGGCAAACAACGTCATCTTTCGAGCCGTCTGATTTTTCCCTCGCGTACTAGATTACTGGGATCGATTTGATTGATCTTTAACGAGCCATTTTTTTAGAATAATCTAAGCTCTAATCCATACAACATTTCCTTCTCTTATTTCAACAAGTCAGAAAAGATATAGGCGAGAGAGCAAGACTGATCACATTCATTACTTTTTTCAGAGTATTATATTCATCCCAACCCCGATTCTTCCCGACCACCCTACTTCCACTGTCTCTAACATCAATCTGTCATTCGCATCTTCCAAAACTTGTGTGTGCGAGCAAAAACAGGCCGATTTTAATTTTGCGTTATCTTTCTGAACAGTACTAATGCCCCTAATTTGCCCGAACTATCATTTGCGCGAGGCTAGATCATCGTTTACGCCTCTAATTTAACACTTTAAGCTGCTTACATCAGCTCACTACTTCCAAAGATGGACAACCACGTCGAGAAAGCATCAATTACATCGAGAAAATGGTGAAAATGATTCAGAACTCCTTGACCCGAAAAAAGAAACTCGAATTCAAATTGTTCAATGACAATTTTCGAAAATAGGTGTGATAAGGCGGAAGCTGTTTACCGATTGTCTTTTCAGTTCGCGAATCCCATGGCATGATCATCGGACTGTGTGACGGATCTCACTAATGGATCTTCGATCAAGATGCCCGAGAGCTGAAAATGACAAATGGATGGAAAGTTTCGAAAGTTTAGGCTGCTTGTAATCGACTTCAATTCGCCATTCACCAGACCAGCATAGACTTACCCTTCTACTATCTACTCTCTGGATCCGTTCATTATTAAGTAAAATGTATTGAATAAAGTGGTTCCAATGATTTCCTGATCCTGCTAATGGTCTTCAACCATTTTGTACCTCTGCCTCAATAATCGGCCACAATAGACATTTTTCAGGCCGGATTTTCGTCTCTATCGCGGACTGACCAAGAGATTTCTGGAAAGAAGCGTCTCATAATTCGTGCTAATTAGGCAACGGGTAGAGAGAGAAGAGAGAGCGTTTCTCTGCACTTCATATTTCCTCTACTGCTAACCTACTAATTATGGCATTTCATGTGAGAGAATTCGACAAACACACACACACTTTCGCCCCTTTTCGCCTCTCTTTCCTATCAGTATTCTCCTCATCCTCGCCCCGCAATTCTCTCTTCCATCGCATTCTCTAGGCGGTATGATTCCTCTTCAACTTCCTTCCTTCCTGGAAAACTCGATATCATTCATTACGATCTCACCAACAACAGTGTTCGCCCAAAATTATCGCTGGAGCAGCGTAAGCACGCGCAGCTCTACACGCCCGAATGTCTGAGGGCGAGGGATGATTATAACTGAGCACCCGGAAGTTGGAGAGAAGAGGGAGTCATGCGAGTGATTAGAAAATATACGTTCGCCAAAAATCAAGAAAATCGTCCTTATCATTCCTATCTAAGTTCCCGGCTAAAAAACAGAATGGCATATGACTAATGCATTCAACTTAGAACATATTGTGTTATGAGGTGGTTGATAGACATTTCAGTAGAAATTCAATAATTTATCATATCAGCAAGAAATACGGTAGTTGATCGAAATATAGAAAGAGATATGCTAGTTTGATCAAAATAGCAAGTTAAGAAAAAGTCGATGTTTGCACTTTGGATTAATCACGATAATAGAGAGAGTACGTAGAAATAAGTTATTCGATGCAATAACAGAACAATAATGATGTGATACGAATCCGAGCCTCTATTTCAAATCCGACCCTCTTCTACATTGTGGGGAGTGCATTCGAATCAGTGGTACGTAGCATCTTCTTGACGTTGAAAAATAATTTAACCAGCAGAGTGGATCTGAAATGAGAAAATAAGCTCATTTTCGAAGAAAATGTACAAACAATGCCGGTCCAATGGAGCACATGTCCGAAAAGAAAAACATTATTTTGTATGTGAAGAGCAAGATATTTCCTTGGTTATTTCCATACGAGATAATAAACTGTAGTTCGGATTAATTATTCATTAAATATTGATTACCACTTGATTATTAATTTGACAATAATGTTTTCCCAGTTAATTACTAATTAGACTTACCGCCATGATAAAATTTAAAGCTTGTGTGAGAACGACAATTATGTTGACGATGACGAATTGTTTTTGCTGAAAATGTCCGAAGTGTTCACTCATTGACTCTTGGCTCACTATTCCTTTTTTTCTTTCACTATTATTCGGAAGATATTCATGTAGGTTTTTAAGTGAGAGAGCCTAAAAATATTAATGAGGAGGGAATCGTCGACGGTTAGCGTACGATGAGAATGGAAGAGATGAGAAATGTTAAGCCACCGAATACTAGTCTTCCGATCGAATCCCTGGCTTTCCCCTACAATGCATATCATTAACTTGTATACAATGGACAACCCACATCATTATCGCCGTGAACGAATTGAGGAAGGCCAGATATGATATTAAATTCGACGTGAATGACCATTGGAAGACTGAAATGATTACAAGAGTGTCCCAATTACTAAACTTACCGTAGGCATAACTGAAAAGCGAAGAATACGAGCCATCCCACTGCTATTATTTTGATGTAGTGTTTGCCCCACCACTTAAAGAGCGTTATTTTTATTTTCGTTAATTTTCAAGGATGGAAAATAGATCTTTAGCCCATCTTTTGAAGAGGACTTCTACGATGACTTGCCCTTCATAAATACTTAGTGCTTGGAGCACAACACAATATTTAAATTAGGCGATAATTTACAGCCGTATCAACGATATTATTCGTGTCCTTTCTGTAATCTTTAGTGATAAGATTTGAATCATACATCGTGCAAGGATCGGGCGAAACATAACCTGATATTGAGAAGAAACTCACATCGTTGCTATGGATTCGGATTGCATTAAATCGATCATAGGTCAGAAGGAGCGAGTTATAATTTTGAAGATAGTTGAAATGGGAGACCAGGAAATTGAATGACAAGCTGAAAGTGACCTTTTTTCGCGATGTTTACCGGTTTCTCGCTTACTATAAAACCGGGTAATCACTCAGAAACTGGTAGTATACAATGAATATCGGCTCTTCGATGAAGCGAAGGCAGACACAAACGTTAACCCAGGTGAGAACGTTCTAAATAATAATATAAACAACAACAACAACTATAATAATAACAATAATAATAATAGTAATAAACATGCTTCAGAACAGCTGTAAATTTATGGGAACTCACAGTAATAGCCATCATAATTTGGATAAAGACGAAAGACGGGCTGAGCTTCTTTCGTTGAGCCACGACAGAAAATAGGACAGGAAAGTTGAGAAGAATTCCGGGGATACCGTACGCTAACTGGACAATGGTACGCGGGTGCATTTTTGCTGAGATTTGAGAGGAAATGAGGATGAAATGAGGAAGAAATGAGCGTGGGCTAACAAGACTGGCCTCAAGTGCTTGCGTCAATCGGCTATTCTCGTGATACCCACTCGAATTGATTAGCCAAGGAAAGTTACTCATCCCTGGCTGGAAATAGGTTTCGCGGTGCAACTGAACTCGGTATCGATCAGAAAACGATACCCCGATCATCTCAGAAAGAACAGTAGTTCAATGCAACATTAGCGCTTGAATATCGTAGCGTTTCAAACGATCATTTAGATCGCTTAGATCTTTTATCGGGCTTTTATTGATCTTGTTGATTATTGATTCATCTGACCGAAACCGAAAGTGATCGAAAATAGAGCAGCCCTATCCATGACTGGTATGCGTTACACGACGCAAACGAACATTTTCTTGATCAGGAGACAAACCGGAAGTGAGCCAAATTAGACGGCATCGGGAAGTCGCGCAATATGTACTCAAAGTGAATAGCAACGGAGGAGAAGTTGTTGCGCATCCTGTTCAGACTGGAAAAAAGGTTACACGGTGCATCTGATAGTTTCGATCAGTACAAAGTAAGCCGATCCACCCAATATATTTATTGCCGATTTTGCATGTCGCTTTCCGCTCAAAATAGGTTTGTATCCGGATGATGGCCAATTCGTATTGGCTTGCTTGCTCTCTGTTTTTATGTTCCCGAAAACCCACGCCTACGATAATTAGATACTCGAATTCTTGGGAATACTAATCTTAGTCCGGAAGTGATGGAAATACGACCGGAAGCATGGCGGGAATTCACTCTAAGTGATTGGCTAACAAAAGTATTTAATCATCTATTTCTGGGAAATATCGCAATAACCCCAGTTTCCTTCGAAACACAGCCAGCCATCAATTCAAAATGATCGCCTAATCGTCGCGTTCGGATGCAATCAGATTACATCGTGCTGGTGACCAATTCGTGTTGGCTTACTTCTTTTTCCGGATCACTGTCACCGTTTGAAAATAAACATGAGCAGACGATCAAATTTTCTTTTTTTTTCACTCCGAGTGAAAAAAACTGAAGAAGCGAGGGGAACATGGCGGATGTTTCAATCCGAGTGCGCAAATTAGACACTCGAAGTTGATGCCCACTTGTAGTTTTTACCAGACCGGGAGTGAGGAAATGCAGTATTTTTAACTGAGCACCCGGAAGTTGGAGAGAGACTATTTGAAGTCTCTAGTCATGCGAGTGTTTAGAGCGTTTGCCAAAAACCAAGAAAATCGGATATTCTGAATATCCGCATAATTGTTCCGGCTTTCACTGCAGCTTCGAGGTCGACAGTGAGAAAAATGCCTTTTTGCAGTAGCTAAAGAGGAGAAGGATGACAATCGATACCAAAATGAATTTATTACATCAAATCACAGGCATATTATGGAATATCATGGAATGTTGTGCTACTTAATCACATTTGAATGGTAAGAGTCTTGCTGATTTCTTCAGTGAGATTGACCACTTGACCGCAATTCGTCTCTCCCACGACCTCACTCAGATGAATCTTCGCTCCTTCCTGCAATTTAGCCCATTTTCACCCATTTTTAACCCAGAGTTCCAGTCCAAAAACCGAAACCACCAAAACAACGTGTTTTGTCGCATTCAGATTAAATTCTTAGAGCCTAGAGAGCATGGAATATTGATCACCTCAGGAAGGGGGAAGGGCACGGAATGCCAGTACGATGCCGGAAGACGAATTCCTCGAGAGAAGTTGATGCATTGAAGGGCTTCCTGAAACGGTTATGTTTCACGAGTCTCATTTTGACACATAATTGCTTATAACCATCTTCTTTGGGTGTTGAGAACCAGAAAAAAGTTTAAAATATGTTTCGTGAAGTCTAGAGATCAAAGATCAATGACGAATCTCACCTCGATGGGTTCTCCTCTCATTCCGGGCGGGGACACGAGCATGCACAGTTGCTCTCCCTCGTTGCACTGCACGAAGAAAGTTCCGTCCACTCGACGCAGCATCAACTGAATGAATTTGTTTAGATTTTCGACAATATAAAAAAATCTTTAAAAAATCTAAAATATCTACAAATTTTTTTAAGAAAATACACTGCACGAGCGGTTGTTTGAACGCCGCTGTTTTGCGTAACTACAGCAGACTATCGTACTCGCACGTATCGACAGTTACCGTCTCAATAAAAATCTATTAAATTATGAAATTCCATTTAATCAGGAGCACTCACATTGACATCGATCATCTTCTTTTCTTTGTCATACACCACACCGGGACGTCCCTCTCCTCCGGCCAGACTGCCAGTCAATCCCTGGAATGGGCAGTGCTTGCTCAGTTTTATCTCTATTCTTTGATCTTATCACACAATTGGTGATGCAGTCAACCAAAACCAATCAGAAACTTACCTTGAACTGAATCTCCATCGTTTCTCCACAGTCGATCCACGTCATCGTGAAGTCCTGCCTCATTCCCTTCACGGCAGACGGATACTTCGACTTGGGCCAGTTTGAGGGAGAGAACTAGAACATCGCAGGGTAACATTTCAGCCAAAGTATACAAGTTGTGCAAGTTTATGTACTGTACAGGTCGAATATTATTATATTATTATTATTGAGCTTCAATGTGAAACCTAACTCACGTAGGGCACGACTTCTCCCTTGTGGTTCTTGAAGTTGAGCTCGTCGACTTCTGCTACGAATCCATCCAGATTATTGTCAGTGAAGGAATCCTTGAAAGGGTATCCGGCAGATTTGTAGTCGTTAGAGGAGAGGGTCTGAAACACATTTCATCATTTTTTTCTATCAACATTGAGCGTTTCTATCGACACTTTTTTGGCCCACACTATTCCTTTACCCTTCCCCTTCCTTTATCCGCCTAATCATTCCTCCCTTCTCCCATCATTCCGAGCGGTTTGGGCGATTGTGTGGGCGAAAAACAGGAAAGATCAATTCAATCAACCTGACATACCTGGAATCCCATAATGTGAAAGTTCTCGAAAGGATTCCTAATAATTCCGAAGGAAGGCTCGACGAAGTCCACTCCATTGGTCTAAAAATAAAAATAAAGTTTACTAATCAGGATCGCAGTTTTCGATGCTGCAGTGATACATAGTACAAATGCCAATTTTGAAAAAGTAAAAGACAATAGAATAATCACCAAGCGACTTACCGGTCGTCGGAACATCTTAATTTCAGTGACGGAGTTCGTGATGTGAGGAAGGGTGTGAAGAACGCCAACCTGAAGATTATATATTACATTTCATCGATAAAAATAAGGCGGGCACTGATTGTGCTACATCATTGTTCAAAACACATCGTCATTCATTACTGTATGCTGTTCGCATGTCTAAACTGATTAGCTACGAATGAATAGTCATGGCTCGTTTGCGGTTGGCGGTTTTCTACTGATATTCTACCTAGTTTGGCATCGATTCGACTAAATTAGTGGCAAAGACAAATAAATAAATATAAAATATTAATATAATTCACCTTGACTAGAATGGAATGGCCGGCCGGGAGGTCGGCGTGCATGAGTCTCTCATCTTCAAAGAGAGTTACGCGATGAACATCATCGGCCGTGGGCTTGAATAGCAAATACATAATTATTAAATGGCGAAAATTATAATTTGCATCCGTTGATGTCACACATTTATCCGAGCGTCAGGTGCTCAATTTTGTGAGAAGGTGACATCATGATCTATGGCTAACGCCTGTCAATTATGACCTGGATTATGCACAAACATGTAGACTTTACGAACTAAATAACATAAATATCGCCGACCTCATAGTAAACGGAGCCATCCAACCGGCAGTAGAGGCGTTCATTGGAAAAATCCGTGCCGCGGCCGGTCGTTAGGGTCTGGAATTCAATATGTGTATTGTTAATTAATTCAATTAAAAATAATCACCTCCTCAGTCAGCTCGAGCAACTCATCTCCGTCGACGGGTCGCCCATTTTGCGAAGGCCAGCGCTCCTGTGTCATCTTGGCGCGCCAACTGCCATTATTTATCACTTTCAAGCAAATTACCGTCACAATCCACCAAGAATTGTTGCTTTTCGTCAATCATCAACTTGAAACCTACTTTTCCTCAGTCGAGGGCCCGAAGACATATGCCAATTCGCGAAATTGTCCGACAGCCAGAGTTCCGATTAAATCGACAGTGACATTGCGTGTGTCGACCATAGTGGAGAGCTGAAAGCGAGAAAATAGGAGGAAAAGGAGCTTTCGCGTCAAGCGTTCTCACGTTACGACAGACTTTGTTGCGAACTATGCCAAATCAGAGAATGTGGGCTGAGCACACAATAGCAAGAGACGATTGTTGCGATAGATACACTTCCGGGGACTTTGCTTTTCTGCTACAATCTACCAGAGATGAAGTGAGATAACAAGCGTAAACGCGCCTGTCTCCTAGCGAGAAAAGAGGAGAGCCGTGAGAGTCGGGAAAGCATGATCTCTGAGGTGGCCTTTCAACGAAACGGCGGAAAGGTCGAGTCGAGTAAAGAGGGAGAGAAGAGAACAGAGATAACTCAGATCGATAGGAGGAGAGAGGCGGAAGAGATAGGAAGGAGGACATTGGCCGCGGCCTTGAACCAACTTAGTGCGCACCACTTTATCGTGCAAAGGAAGGAAGGTACAATCGAGTGTGATTATTGCTAAACGACGCGCGGAGTCATCGGATTGTGTGTGTCAACATGGGTGATTGTGAGATCTGGGAATCTGAATGGGGCGGGGGAAGCAAATGGGAGGGAATACATAAGAACAGCAAGGTACTCGTAGGAATCACCCGAAATCTTACAGATTGTAATCAGAACTAAATTATCGATCGAAAGACGGCGAGTATTTACTGCATACAATAATGAAGAACTGACGCAAATACCCGCTCGGCGACAACATATTATGGGAGAAAGAAGGGGATGAGAAGAGAGAGAGGTATGACACAACCCTAGCGTGTGTGAAGATGTGTAACTGAGATGGGAGCTAAAGCAGGGGGGTCTATCTAGCGAATGTACTCATGAGTGGGGGAAGTGTCGATCCGGACTTGAACGTTGAAGCCAGGGGCTGAAATCGGCCATCGATGGACGAAATCTGACTGTTTCTCGACGAATCTCCGCGCACGCCTCCTCCATTCTCACTTCCGTCCGTCCTGCAAGCACAAAATCATTTCTAATAAGCAGCAAAACTTTGGTGCCTCATGCTGGAATCGAACCAGCGACCTTCTGTTTACTAGACAGACGCTCTGCCACTGAGCCAATGAGGCGCGTGGTGCAATAGCGCTAGCGCCCCCTTTCATCCATCCCTCGCTCTTTTTGCTTGCGTTGTGAAAGGGGCGATTTTCCAGTCTCTACCTCGTTTTCTATGGGTAAATTCCTGGATTTCAGTACCAACTCACAATGGATGAGTAGGCGAGTCGGCATTGGTCGTTCGCGTCTGGGCCGATCCACTGCCTCCACTCTCAGCCAGAGAAGCCGGTGAATAGGCGATCACCGCCTGATCTCCTGTTGTTTTGTAGGAGACTGAGGTAGCCGACTTGAGTGGGGAGCACGTCGTGCCTGCAAATGGCCCGTTTCACTAGTCGATTAAATACCTTTGTGTCGAAAAGTAATCAATTTGTGATGAAAATGAGATAAGAAACAGCAGAATACTCACTGATCAGCGGAGGAATGGGCGGCAGAGGCGTGGAGCAGGTGGGATGGTACAGTGGCAGTCCTCCATTAGATAGGAGCGGAGGCGGATGGGGCACGAGCACTTCTCTGCTGACTCCTGTATCCGTGGAAAAGCAACGGGCGGAGGAGGTACTGAGGGGCTGGTAGGAGAGGATTCCTGAAGATATTTAGTGTGAAAATTACACCATTAACTGTAGATTCTTTGGTTATTTCCATCTGGTTCCAATATTTTCGAAAATAATTCCTAGCTCACCTCCACCCATCAGTCCTCCATAGTGGTTCTCTAGTGGCGCGAGATGATCGACATCAGGTTGTTCTTCATCTGATTCCTCATCTCCTCTCCCGTAGAGATTGGGGAATGGACGGGAGCCGGTCAGACGAAATCTTCGAGAGGAGCGGGAGTTGAGTGAGATGCGATCGTCGTTCTGCAAGGGTGAATAATGATTCGATATTCAAAGTACGATTATGCTGGCTAGTTTGACTTTTCTTTGAAAATGGCGTGCAATAGTTCAAATCGCTCCTATTTTAGCTTGTGGTTTGCCGACTCATCTCAACTGGGCGACTCTGGTTCATCAACAACTCACATTATTGCCATTGCCCCTCAGCGGGAGGTGCTCGTCAATGTTATCGTCGAAGAATTCCTTTGGATCGTAGGGCTCGGCCAACTTGCTTCTATGCACTTTCTGCTGGTTGTAGATGTGGTAGGACGTGTCCAGGAACTTGTTCGCGCCTGGAATTAGACAGATATAACGCACGATCTGATATGTTTCACAAGTAGTTCATGTTTTCAGGTGAACCTACAGAAGACTCTTATCAGTGAAATATTGTTTTCTCACCTCCATTCTTCCTTCTATTCGACCGATATCTACAGCAGCAGCCGCAGCAGAGGATGAGCAAGATGAGAGGTACGATGCAGAGAAGAAGGAGGACGTGGACTCTCTGCAATTATTTTTTATAATTTATTTTTATTCTCGTTAATACAGGTGCAGAATCAAGTGAACGACACTAACCTGCTCTTCCGTGCCTGGCAGCATGTCAAGCAGTCCTTTCTGAAGGAGTGAGAGTAGGCCGCGACGCTCCTCGTCGGGGTCTGAAACATACATGTCAATCTGTAAGACTGGATCAAGCTCCGTTACTGTATTCTCAATTCCCAGTCCCTTTCCCGCTTCACTGACCGAAAAAGGGCTACAGCATTGCAAAGTATAGATCCGCTGTCCTAACTGGTTCCCTTTTTTGTCACAATTTATCAGATGAATGACCCGACTTGAGGGCCAATATATCCCTTACATGAAACCTATCCTATCAGGGATTAAAACTTACGCATGGTCTTCACAGTAACGGTGTTCGATCTATCGCTTTCTCCAGCCGGATTCTCAGCGTGGATCGAGAACGAGTAGGTGGTGTTCTCGCTCAGTCCAGTCACCGTCCACGTGCGAGCAGCGCCGTCGACTTTCTGCAGAGACAGCCAACTTATCGTCTGACTCTCTCAGATTCACACGCACTCTCGTCAATCTAGCATAAATCAAAATTGTCAGGTACACGAAAAACGATAGTAATAGTATTTTGCGTAGCTTTAGACGTATTAGGGCGTGATAGAGGTGATAATGGGTGGTCAGGCAAAGGCCGCGCGGGACTGAGCCTCTGTGTAAACTGGATAAGGGGCGGGGAAAGTTCGGGGAAAAGATATCGGCGGCGCTAGACTTTTCGAGGTCGAACACCCCTGCTGAGAATACGTTGGAATAACAGAGAGCGAAAGTGGGCGAGAAATGATCTTGTTCTCCTCGTTCCTTTGCTCTCTCGCACTGTCTGGCCGGTTAGATTCATGGAAAGGGATTGAATAGAGCGGGGCGCTGACACGACACATTTCACAGTTGGAGGCTGTTAACGATTTGTCGTCCTCATTTGATAATGGGATCCTCGCTGAGGCTCCTAACCAAATAGACTAATTCGTTTGGCGACATGGTGGTCAAACAGCTCTGTGTTACTAAACGGATTCGATGCAGTCTAGTAGGACGAAAACGGTTATGTTTAATCGTTTTCATTAAATATGGGGAATGAGTTGGGGATATCCCCTCAGGGTAATGAGTTTTTTCGGGCAAATGAAGGGGCAGCGCTCGAAAGCAATAACTCACAATCGGGCTGTCCACTCGTTCTCCTCTTCCGTAGGCGATTACGAATTGTGTTGCCGCGGAGAGATTATGAGTTGCTTCGTGACGCCAATTCACGCGAATCGACTGAGATGAGACCGGCTCTACTGAGATGATCTGCAATGAACTTTGTTTGAAACAAACTGGAGGAAATGAGTTTCAGAATATCGGGTTTTCTAAACAACATGGAATGCGTCGCCAGGCAATGACCACATCCCTCTAACTCTCTCCGTTCCCCTGCTCTCTAGCTCTGTCTAACCAGCAAAAGATTCAAACGTTTTCGAGCTTTTAGGAGATCCCGAGAGCCATTTTTAAGTGCGAAGATAATGAGTGGTCGTTGGTGAACAAACACAAGACAATTCTAGCTTCAGGTAGAAGTAGAAGAGACTCACAAGTGGCGGGGCCGGTCTGATCTCCCTCTGAGGTTCCATGGTCTGCATCCAATCGCTCTCAGTACCGGCTGACGCAGTTTTGTCCTCGTTGACGGCCGTTACACGGAATTTGTACCTGAATGGTTCAGTTTTATACTGTTCTAGATCTTCTAAAGGTTGAATCTCACTTCTTATGCGGTGTCAGATCGGAAATGAGGGCTGCTCGAGTGTGACCAAGGGAGTGACTAGCGTCGCTCCACTTTGATTCGCCTTCCTGCAAGAAAGATATAGGTAACTTCCCGGATCCGAAAGGTGACGTCGTTGCTCCACTCACCATTCTCGACTGCACGACGAACGTCGCTATCTTCGACTCGGCTTCTGATGCTTCGACTTCCCATCGGAGTCTGACGTCGTTGCCGGCGACGAAGCCGAACACTCGCGAGATCTTGGCTGGCGGGATTTTCTGGAATTATCATCATAATCCCTTTGAAAAATCATCAAGTTACTGCGCATCTTAGACAGTTATAATGCCGATTTCGGAGAGATAGTAAGATATCAATACTCCTCACCTTCTTCGGTTTAAGCTCATCCGTCGGCGCTAGACTATCAAATGCCGTCGGTTTAGCCGCAGCTAGAGAGACGACGGACAGGTAGGCCGTCTCGCTGAACTTCTCCCTGTTCTCGTCCTCAACCACGCACGTGTACCAGCCCTCGTCGTCCACGGTTGCCTGCCATTTTTATTTGTTTGTTTGTTATTTTAATGTTATTTTTAATCATTTATCAGCATAAAGGGCTAAAGAACACCGTAAATCACTCACATTCTTAATCTGCAGCGAGTTGGATGGAAGTAACTTGACGCGCCAGTTGTTCAGCTTGATGTTCTCGGATTCTGCAAGGGTTGTCCGTTTTTATTTACTTATTTTTTATTATTTATTAATTACCTTTCTTCCAATGTCTCAACAGCACTCTTCTTATCCTGCAGATCAACTCGACTGTTTCTCCCTCGACCACGGTCATGTTCGATGGACCACGAATGATGGCGCCCTGAAACGTATTCAAGCGTGGTTTATGCTGATCAAATTCCTTGACGAACCAATCCACTAGTAGTAATCGTCCCATAGTTGCTAACTATTGCCCGACAATCTTGTATATGACCCAACAACCTACCGTATTCCTCTCGTCATCAGGCAGCACATAGTAGTTCTTCGATCGTCCCCTCTCCAGTCCCATTCCGTAGATCTCCGCCTCTTCCATTGCAGGACGGGAGATGCACTATAAAGTGATTATTTTTACAAAATGGATATTTTTTAAATGTATTATTTTAATTTATTTTTCCAGCAAATATTACCTGCACCGTTCCCGAGAAGTTATTCCTCGACATCATCGTCACATTGATAGGGTTCGTGTAAAAGTTAGTGACGGTAGGGATGCCCATTCTCTCGACGGCATCGATCAGAGGAGTCGAATTGACGAAGACCATGGGGATCTCGTAGCGGAGATTCTGTGCATAGCAGGAGATCTGCAATGTAGTTTTCAGATCTTCCCTTATTTATCACACTCGCATTCCCTTTCGGCAAGCTACAAGAGGCAATTCCTGTATCGGCTAGCAAGACGTAATCATTAGAGCCTCTCCCCTGGCTCACTGGCTAATTTTCTACCGGAGCACTATCTGAATTGGTAAGAACGGAAAGAGGGGATTCTTGCATTGTCCCAACGAGATGAAAATGTTGATTCGAAATCAGCTAGTAAAATTCCATACCTCCCAACTCCTATCGACCGTCGCTTGTGTCAGATGGAGCACGACGTCGCTCGGTTGGTGCACGATTAGTTCGTAGTAGACGAGGACTTCGTCCTGGAAATGATTCCATCAGAAGGAATAATCTAATATCTCATTAGATATCTCGCTGGGGACTGCAGAAGAAGTGCACCATAGAACTTCTTTGTGTTTGCTGTTCAATGTGGATCGAGAGAGATTCACGCCTGGGCGACAAGAATTCTCACCTTCTCATTGAACAGCGACTGTCCCTTGCACACATAGATGCCGGCATCGCTCATCTGGAGGTCCTTGATCTGCAGATTGCCGAACACTTGCCGGATGCGGCTGTCCTTGGCGCTGCCGACGAGCAGGGTTCGGTTCACCTGAGAGAATATCAAGTATTACTGGATAAATCAAACACCGATCGAATGGTCTAGGGAGTACATCACTGTGCATAATTCAACCGAATAGTGAAGAGGAAGAGGAAAGGTTTGACATAATTTAAAAAAAGTCAGGAAAATAGTAGATAATGGGATACAAACCCTGCTCCAGCTGATCTTCGCGTTCTTCACCACACACTCGATGAGGATGTGGTTGTTGTGGACGACCTCCAGTTGGATTGGTCTCTCAGCTGAGCTCAATCTGCCCTCCGGCCAGGTCACTTCCATTCTTTCTGGAGGCATCTGGACGTTCTCGGGATCGTTGTTGGTGACCACCTGAAATTTCGCCTCTTTCATTATTAAGTTTGATACCCAAGCCTTCTCAATTTCTTCCGGGTTTCAGTGTCCAATTCCAAGGAATCAACAGTCAACCCATCAAATCACCTCACTCTCACGATTTCTCGTTTTTTGCCGAGGAATCCCCACGGTTTGTTTATTTTGAGAGTGCCCAGTTTTTTTGGGTTGCCCGAAACTGCGGGAATCCCTCAACATTTGCTCTGGTGATTAGGGAGCGTCTGTTTGTGATATCGGCCCTGATTCATCACTGATTTCCCATTCATCTCCAGTGTATCACTCCTAGCTAATCAAACATCGATCAGATCATCGGCTAGCGCACTGATGCGGAACTGCAGATCAATTTCCACAACCAGAAGCGAAATTTATTTGCAATTTTGATGCAAAGCCACTCAAAATAGAAGAGAAATACCTCGCTGGGACACAAAGACCCGAAAATCTTACCTTCAACTCGACAGCCGTAGTCGCTTTCCTCTCCTGTCTCGTGAAGTCATTCCTCACAATGCACAGATACCTCCCGGCATCAGATGGCTGCACCATGGCTATCTGCATGCCGGATGTGGACGAGAGGAAGCGAGAGTTGCCTGAAAAATCTAGTAAATGATCTCAAATAACCTCCAAAAATAGAGATATCAGCAAAAAAATACGTTACCTGCACTCGATCCTACAGTTTCGTTCAGGTTTTCTCGTTCGAAGAAGATTTCGGGCGGGCCGGGCACGACATCGGGTAGACCGAGGCAGGGAAGACGGGCGACGCTGCCGGGACGGGCGTAGATTGTCTGGAATCGGAGTTTATTGAAATTGTATCTCCTAGATTTGTTGATTTTAGTTCAATTATAGCGATCGCTTCTGTTATGGAGCTACTGATACAAGTACATACATAATGGCATCTGATCCACTAGTTCTTCATATTGCAATTCTAGCAATCACTACTGTTCCAGTCTACGTTTCCCCATATTAGTGGTTCCTTCACGATCTTGGAACCGTTCACTGTCACTTCGCATCAGCACACAACATCATCAGAAAAGGAAATGAACACTCAGACAGTGCACCTGTCCCTCTAACTCTCTCCAATTCACCCACTCTCTCGCTGACTCTGACCGGCAAAATAGCGTACTGAGCGGCGAGTCCGAACCAACTACCGCACTGTCACACCGCATTCCCGTCAGAAGGACTAATGAAAGGGTTAGTACCGGAAGCGATTCCACTTAGTGACACATGCTCCCTGATCCTTAGTACCTACTCAAACAAGCTAGCGATGGCAAGTAAAAACGTCTCCCAGAAACCCGAGCCTCCCATTGTCTCAAATTACATATCGAACACCGACTTTACTTATTTCCTGGCATTCGTACTAGTTTCCCTCTCCCCTCCTCTCTAGGGAGGACTCAATATTGACCCAAGCAATTCATGAGATCTCGGGGATAAGCTTCTCAGCTTTCTCGCGAAATGAGATTGGATCCCTCCTTCCTTTGTAGGGGAGGGAAGAGAGGAGGTCATGGAGGCTTAATTGACTCCTCTCGCGCGCGTAGTGTTCGATTTCATAGCCATGCCGGCTTAGATGCTTGAGAGTAGGGGGCATAATACACACCGAGAGCCTCCTCCTACTTGGATCAACTTGACCCCTCTCTTGATCTCTCTCTTTGTTGTGTGAAGAGGGAAGCTACTACAGCAGGCACAATAATTGGATTAGCCTGAGGGCGAACAACGGGAACAAGAATAAATAACGTCAAACTTACAATTTCCTTGGCCTTCTCGAACTTGGTGATGCGTGCCTTGCGCAGTTTGAGAGGTGGAGAGATGAGATTCGCGTCTACTGTCTAAAATTTTGTGTTTTTCTTTAATTCTTTCAAGTTTTTGGCTCAAATTTTAAGGAAACTAAAAAAACAATTTTTAAAAATAAGATTACCTGTGCATTCGACAGCACCACCTCCATGATCCATCCCTGGCACTGGAATTCGCCCTCGATGAAGTGCTTCTGACTCGTGATCGTCAATCTGCAACAATTTTTAAAAATTATTTTTATGTTTTTTCACACTCCTCAAAGACTCAATCCAATGCATTCATGTACAAAGAAAACATGAATCGCATTCCGCCGCCGCGCTTTTTGCCCTCTTGCGTGTTCCCGATTGATTGATCGAGGTCAGCAAGGGGTTCCGATTGAGAGAGCGCGAGATTTGATGGTCAGATGGTCAACAGGAAAGGAGTACTCGAGTAGCGACAAAAGAGCGCCCGAGGTCGACCTCGACGATTGAGTAATAGGAATCTACGGGTCAATCGTACCACCTGGGACAGATCGAGTTATGGCGGGGCTATAAACTGCAAGAAATACTTACGTCGTATTATCGGGGCTGGTGATGTACTCGGTGTGCTCGCCGGTTTCCAGACGCTGACCGTCCCGTAACCAGAATACCTGCAAGAAGTTCAAAGATCACATTTACTATCCGTTCGTAGCTAACTCTTAGCCAGAATTGTAGAAAAATGGTTGTGAAAAAAATACTCACATCAGACAGCTTGCTGAATCGCCATCCATCCAATACTCGACAGGTCAGGATTGTAGGAGTGTTGCGAATGAGAAAATCCTGATTGGCGAAGATGTGAAGCGAGGGAAGGTCGTACGTGTCTGAAATGAGTCATTTAGCTTTCCATTTTCTCCCAAATTTACGATATTCCTATCAGAGACAGTTCGAAACCTATATCGGCTCATTAACAACGATTTCCCCTTCGTTTTTGCGTGAAAGTAGTGACCAATCTCACTCACGCGAGAGCCGGTTTGCGCGAGCGACGGCGATAAGTGTCGCAAGCGCCGCTACCACTGAGATCTTCATCATCGCGGACTATCGTCTGAGCATGCCAGACTCACCTGAATTGAGTGATTCCTAGTGAGAACAATCAAGAATTGTGCAACAAAACTCGACCAAAACGAGGAAACGCGACGTAAAAACGAGGCACAAACAAGAGGAACCCAATTCTCGCCTCGAATTTCCGTTCCGTTCGACGCCTAACCAGCACTGGGGCGGCAACAAGGAAAGAGAAGCGGGGTAATTGCAAGATTTTTAGTTTTTGGACAATACCAACAGGAAGTGCAAGACAAAGAGGAGGAATGGGCGAATAATTAATTTCCTCATCCCCTCCTCTCTTGGATTCCCTGACAAGATGCATGGTCCTGTCTCTTTCTCTCGCTCTCGCAGCCGAATGAATGCTTAATCAGACTCATTAATCATCAAGTGAATTCCGCCAGATAAGGAAAGCCGAATGCAAAATTAGAGCACAAAACAAATAAAATACCCAAAAAAATTATCGAATCATGAACAAGAGTGAAAGGTGAATGATATAGTGGATCCTCTGAGCGCTATTAACGGCCAAACGCGGTCGAGATGAGAGAGAGGGGAGAGGATGGAAAGAAAGAAGGAGTGATTGGGTGATGCGCACTGATCATATGAGACGGGTTGCGAGAACAATTGGACGGGAAGAAACAAGAAAGAGGCTCGACGATGAGAGAATGGGAATACCGAACACCGGAAGTTTTGGGGCGAGTCAACTTGGTGGCTGAGGAGAGCGAGCGAGGGGGTGGCCAAAGGTGAGAGAGTGCAGGCTCGAGAGCGACGAGAGACAAGGCGAAAATGAGAGAGTCTGATCAGTTTACCCGCAACACACACACACGGCAGCACACACACAAATAGGAGGCTGAACAGACTCTCTAAGAGTGACCCTGAGGGGAGTGGAGGGAGGGAGGACAGGGTATTGAGGACTAAGCATATCATACTCCGCGATCTCCAGCTGTTCAAGTATGTCACAATTGGCATTAGGCTCCATGTTCTAGGGCATTGTAGGCTTGATAGCATGAAAATGGGGTGAGCTAGACACATGCTCTTCTAATAATATTTCAAAAGCGGCTGAAAAGGGCGACTCCCATGAACTTTCGGGGCTAAATGCGGCTGGGAAAGAACATGGCTGAGTAGTCCTCTCTCCATTCCTCATGCTCTCTCGCAGGTCATACAGAGCGATAGATCATGGGAAACGGAGAGAGTCAGGCGCTGCTCTTCCGCAAAAGTAAGCGGCGAATTTGTTTGCTGTGCGCACGGCGAGTTGAAGTTGAATCTCATGTTTCAGACTGGATCCCCACCCTCCGGATGCTTCTCCTTCCCCTCCTCCCCTCTCCCATACTCCAAAGTTTTACGAGATTCAGGGAATGTGGCAAAGTGGCATACACTCATAACACCGGGGCGCAAACGACCGCTCGAATGGGGTGAATGGGGCAAAGTGAATCTCTCAGTTGTTCTACTTCGCTCTGTCTTGTTTATGTGCAAACGAACCGAGTGGGTCTGGGGGATTCTCGGTAAGCGGAGGGAGGCCAGTAATTTTGTTGCGCAATTTCGCCCGCTTGAGCAGCTACTGGAGTGTGGATAGCACGGATGAAGAAGGGGAGGAGGAGAGGAGGGAGGAAAGCGAGACCGTTTCCGGTATGGGGCAAACTTGGAGGACTGTACAAGCGAGACGATCAAGGATCGAGGACACAAAGATAAAATATAAGGAAGCACAGAAAATTCACGACAATGGTGGATAAATAATGAATAAAGCAGTAGAAAGTGAGTCATTCATTGCCTAGTGTACACTATTGGGAGTGATCGGGAGTGGCCCCTGCAAGCTTACATGGGTGATCTGTCTCCCTCCCTCTAGACAAACGAAGAAGGGACCAACTCCCTCTGTATGCACCGCTAATGGAGAGGGCAGACAGTGGGCGAGAGAGCGCGGGATTAGAGGAGGGTCAGACAGAGAAGAGGGATGAGAGAGCAAGGGAAACGGAGAGGGATAGAAGCGAAAGCGATCTTGTTGTGTTTGGACGACGGGCTTTAATGAATGAGAAAGTCGGGAAGAAGGTGCATGCGAAAAAGGGAGAAATGCGTGAGCCTACTCTCGAATGCACTGATTCTGTGGGCGAAAAACGAAGATATTGCCCTTTCGACACGCTTGATTCATGCGAAATTGGCAATACCTGAGGTAAGTGCCTTTACCCAACAAAGAGAGGCGCCCCCCCCACTAATCACATCTCATAATAACCGAGAATTGGCCTGTTCACCTCGCCCTTTCATGTGTGTTTTTCTGAGGAGACCGACGGAAGGGCACGCTCTCTCTCAATCAAAAGCGACCGCCCCTCGGGCAACAAAGAACGGCGATTGAGAGAGGGCCAAAGGGCAATCAAGAGGCCGGAAGGCGTCTATGATTGACGGTTGTGATTGTTTCTTAGGATGGGAAAGTTACTGTATAATGTGGAAAAGGAATACTTTCTGGATGACCAATCAATCAGTCGGAACGTTACTGTGATCATCCCTGACAATAGAAGGAAGCGGACGTGAGAAAGGTAGGATACCATCTCCATTCCACACTATCTCTAATCGGTCAGAAAACTTCTATATCATGGGTAAAGAAGAGAGCAAGACCATTGAATAGGAAATACTGATTGGGACCGATGCATCCTATTAGAGATGAATCATCAAGGAAAGGTGGGAGTGTCCTTCTCGGTTGACACGAGTATCATCAGTAATATCAGAAAGGAAAGGACAGAGAGGCTATAGATGTCAATCATAGGCCATGCAGAATTCTGGATTGTACTTACATGAAGGGCTACAAATTTAAATATCTAATATAAAGAGCTAAGATTCGAGAAAAATTACCAGTAAGTGACAAGGAACCTTGAGAGGCCACTCCTCAATCTGACAGAGATAGTAATGGAGACGATAGGAGGTGCACAGGCCAGATGCTATAATGCGCTCGCAGAGGATAATAGCAATTAGGTGAGCAGCGGAGGAGAGAATGCACGCGAGTCCTCCAGGGAAAACAGTGATTAGCATAAGAATGGGCTTGGCAGGGTGGACCATAACAGTTCCATAACCTTAGCTATACCCATATTTCAGATTGGAATCCGTTTTTGAACATTTTCGAATGAATGAATGAACTATCCGAACAGAAAATTGAAATACTGCCGATTTTTTTGGTACTACAAGAATGTTCTCGAATGGCATTGAGATTGGTCAAGTGAGACGAAAGAAGATGAGTCCTTCCAATTGGCCAAATGCAATGGGCATTCACCAGATTAGAGTGAGAGAGCGCAGTCGATTTTGAGACGAGCGAGGCATATGGTAATTAGGATACGAGGGCACAGGAGGAGAACAATAAGCTTGCCCTCTCTTCATTACGTGTGTTCTCTACCCAGGATGAGAGATTTGAGAGCACTCAAAATGAGGAGAGCAGGCGAAAATTATCTGCGCGTTGTCATTACCGAGAGAGAGGGGGAGGGGATGTCTCAATCTAAGAGAGGGGCTCATTGCCCGGATTGGATCTGGGCTCTGTTTTTGCTAGAGGGGCGGTACTGACTGGAGATGGAAGCGAAATGCAGATTGGGGTTAGAATATTGCAAGGAATGATTCACTTTATGTGGGGGTGAGATGAAAATGCATGGAAAATACGGCCAAAGACTAGAAAACGAATGTTTCTGTGCAAGTTCCGCCGCAAACGAACCAATTACTTCCGAGTGAATGAGCCTCGTGCCGTAAAGAAGTTTACCCCTCTCTTCATCCAAGGAAGACGAAATGATAGCCTCTTCCTTTTCGAGAAGACCCTACAAGATGACTAATAATTGCATCACGGAAGAGAGCCAGTGCCTGTCTCTCTTCTTTCTGCACGCTCTCTAGGCTTGGATGTCCATCTAGAGGGTCCAAGGGCTAGAAATATTGCTCGAGTCCTAGCTCGTCTCCTGGGGAATGGCTAGAGTAGTCATACTATGCAGTAAGTGCGTATTGATGACTGATTCCCAGGAGATGCGCGACTTGAGATTAGTATCGCCAGGATTTACGCGCGCCTGTCAGAGGGCCATTCACAAGTCGCGCGAGGAAAATTGAGGAAAAGTAATGAATTTAGGAAGAATTGCAGTGAAAAGGTCTCGTGAGTGTAGGTATCCAGGGAGGAAGAAGGTGGTGAAACAATGGTTGGTTAGGAAGAGCATCTCTCAACTCTTCATAGACCCTAGTCGACCAGAGGCTGAGATAGATAGTGTAGGAAGGTTAGAGTCAATTGCTCGGCAACCACATAGACCCTAGATCAGGAATGACCGCTCCATGTAGAAAATGGAAAGGACGAATGATTCAGCGAGACCATAAGAATGGAGAGGAGAGGAAATGAGATAAATGTATCGCGTCCCCTCCCGATTGATGGGAGGTAGAAAGAGGTAGGGGATGAATGGGGAGAGAGAGGGAGGCGAAAAAGACATTACATGGTGGAATGCGATCGGCTAGTATCGAGATTCCGATGGAGAGAGAAGGAATCCGTTCGGACTAGTAGTGGAACACCATAAAACGAAAAGTCCTGCATGAAATCACTCCGAATCTTCTAATTTTAATGCAAAAAGTGACGCAATCCCACAGCAAATGTATCAAGAAGGGCCACTGTCAAGGTTAGTGTAACAACAAGGTTGGGTTTGTCCCGATCTAATCAGAGTTCTCACACATCCAATCCATCATAGGAAGAAGAGAGATCAACACGCGTTTCGACCTCGGTCACTCTCCAACTTTCCTATGCTCTCTCGTCAATCTTACATAGCGATAGAGAAGGTAATTTTAAGAGAACTCGATTGTCACTCCTCCCTATCCCGTCCATATAAATCATGAGCGCTAACTGATTTCGGCCCAAACCCGGCAATAAACGGGAGCGGAGAGATAGGAATGAGATGGACACGAACCAGTGAAAGTAACGGCGTAATGGTCAGAGAGCGGGAACTGAACCGTGCTGTCTCCTCATTTCATGAGCTCTCTCGGATATCCAGTCAGAAGTATAGGGTATGCGATATCAAGAGATGAATTGTGAAACGGGAATGAATCAGAAAACCATCCTAATGCACTATTACATCGACAGTCAACTGCAGCAGTGTGTACACTATTCGACATTAGCAGTTTAGGGAGAGAGAGTGACCATCGCTGGTTCGTCCCATGTTTTGAGAGTGGCAGGGACCAAGGGAAAACAATGAACTGTCGAGAGAGAAGGGAGTAGTGAAGCTTCCTTCTTACTGGAAAGTCATTGTGGAATACAGCGAAAAAAGCGAGTCAACTGATAGAGAGGCGCGTAAAACGGCTGTTGGCCCTAATTCGCTGGTGTGGAATGCACAACGCAGCAACAATCGGCTGATTCCACCGACACTCTCTCCAATCCACATGCTCTCTCGCTCTGTCTGACCGAATAGAGAACATACGGAATACAGAGAGCTGCCGATTTGCATAAGCTTTGCGAGTGCGTGAAGGATTAGCGAGGAACTGGGCGAATTTGTCCGAAATGGAGTGAAAGAAAATGACAAAGCAGTGCGAAAATGGCACAACTGCCGGGAATTTCCAAGCAGGTCTGATAATGAGTGCCCAGGGAATTGTAGTGCGCCAACTTCGCTTCCTTCTCAAGCACAATGCAAAATTGCAAAAGACTAAGCACGGACTGGGTGTCGAACCAAGGGTCCGTTCAGTGATAAGTCTTATGGTGAAGTGGCCGGCTGAAACCGGAGTGAATCCCCTCCTCCTCTAATCTCTCCCTTGTCCGAACCATCTGGACCTTGATAGACACGATCCCTTGTCAGTCAATAGGCTAATGGAGAGGAGCGAGGAGGGAGAGGAGGAAGATCAGATACTCTGCTCATTTCCCCTGCGCCTGTCACTTGGAGGATGGCACCAGATGCATGCTTACAGTGGAGAGGAGAGGGCATAAGGTCTCTGACGGGTTGTGATGACTCGCGGCGGACAGATAATGCATATATTAGGTGAGGGGAGATGCGCGAATGCTAGTGACCCTAGAATCTTCTTCGAAATCGCTTATCCAAGTTGGATCTTGAACACTAGGAGCGAACAAAGGGACAGAATGGGCTTCCAGGTGTGCAAAAAGCGGCGAATCTGTCACCAAGGACACACGGGGGTTTTTGAGAGAGGTGAGAGGAAGGGAGGCTACTACTTTGAATCACCCTCACGAGACAAGAATGAATGGTGAATGGAAGCGGAGATGGGAGATGACCCATGAGGAGAAGTTGTAGTAAGGGTGATGGTGTGTGGTACTGTAGGGGTACTGTATCCGGGAAGTAGGTACCGTAACCAGACCAAAACCCGGCAGGCCTGGCACGGAAGCTATCAGTATGACGAACTGTCTCCGGAGGGACAGGTGAGACAAGTCATGGGTCTGCCTCCAATCGACCAGAGAGAAAATGGATTGCGCAGCCATTTACATGTCAGATTTTGGATGAGAGACACGCGCACTGAAGGTCAGCGAACAGTATTCGTATTGAGCCATCATGAATAGAGGAGTAACAAGTGGTAAGGGATAATTGATTGAATTTTAATCTAATCGGTCTGAAATAGACTAGACTAGGGAAACTGGGATTGGGAATGTCAGTGAACTCCTAGAGAGGAGATATTGGATAATTGATTGAATCTTAATCTGAATGGACTAGTCTATTGAACTCCAAGGGGCACACTATCGGTCTCCTCAGTGATTGATAGAGTGTGAACCATTGGAGGAGGGACAGAGAGACAGCCACCCTCGACCGGGCGGTGATAGATGGAGTGATCGAGCGATGAATCAGGACATCTCTCACCTCCATCCGACACATGTTCTAATTCGAGGAGAGCAGCTGCGCCTTTAATTGCGGGCAATCATTTAGGCACCTCTCTCTCAGGTCAGGTGTAAGCATTTATTGCACCATCCCTTCCGGAATAAGTTAGGAAATCAGAGTTTCGCAAAAGATTTTATTAGAATGTTTGGAATTTTTTGTGTCTTTACTGAGCATTCAAAATGCACGATAAAAACGAAAGGAGAAAACAGTTCGAACAGAGGGAATGCATGGGGAATGAGCCGAACTGTCATGAGCGCGCGCCGATTTGTCTGCGTTCAACAGGCGCAGCGGCTAAAAACAAGGTCAACGACACTGTCATTAAGCGGTGAGCGGACCATTCAAAGGAGAAGGAACACGGAGTTTGAAGGAAAGAATCATCTATGTTGCCCAAATTCTTGAGGGCGCAGTATTGACCATCCCTCTGTACACTTTCGCGCGAAATTAGGCGTGAGATAGGTAAACTGAGGAGTGGATACACATGCTGAGAGTGCCCTACTACTCTGTGTGTATGTCCATCTCCGAATTGGAACAGGAGGCCGGGCGGAGGGGCCGGGGAGCGGGAGGGGAGGAGAGGGGAGGAGGAGGACAGGAGCCGAAGGAGCGCGCAGCTAATTTACACTGATGACTTGGCGAAGGGAAGGCGGATAGAAGACTTCTAATTCCGCACTCTATTAGACAAGGCGCCAAGACGATGGGCTGTACACTAGACGTTCTGCTGAATTACTTGCCAGGACTCGCAAGAATATACAGAGATGCCTTGCAAACAACCGAGTAACAATTTGCCCCACTTTTCACTGTGGACTCTCATTTGTCGTCGCGTCTGCACAAATAAGCCTACGAATTGCGCGACTGCTACTTGTTCAAAACAAAAGAGAAGAGACCGAATCATGGATCCGGGCTTCTCTTCATCGCTCTTGATCTTTTTCTGTCAGAGAAGGCGAGAGAGCACGCAAATTGGAGAGACCGAGGCCATGGGATGAAAATAAATCATGGATGCGCGTGCTGGCCGAGGAGGAAGCGGCTCGTCGACCTTGGGAGACCCTTGTTTTGCCCCCAACTACTCCCCGAGGCTATCATTGCGGACACTTTATGGGCTGTCATTTATCAGCAGGCAACAAGTGGGAATGAACTAGGCGAGCATCGGTTTCACTGGTAGAAAAGATGTAGAGGAGAGGGGTTGATTATTGGAAGAGGTGCAGAAGAAAAGTAAATTTTTAGATATATTTCCTGGTAAGTACAAAGAGAACAAATGATCTAATTGAAAAATCATAAAATACGAAGAATAGCTATAGGTTATTTAGAAGGGTTTAGCTGAAGAGATTTCACCACGACTTCTCCGAAAATTTTCAGATATACCCGCGGGTTTGTACAACGAACAGAAGAAAGGAAGAAGCGTGACAATGCGATTATCTCGGCGCGGCTTTGCTAAGAATGAGAAGGCATTCTGAAGGGCGACACTTGAGAGACGAGAAATGGACATGAACTGGACCATAATGAGCAGTTGATGGGAGAGGGAGGGGCTATAGTGGAGCTATGTTCGACTTGGGGAATCTTTAATCCATCGTGCTCTATCAGGAATCAGATAAAAGATTGAAAAAGAGGCAATGGAAGCACACAGGTTGTGAGCAAGGTGGGACGAAGAATGAGGGTTTTGGAGGAAAAGCAATGGGACAAAGCTGCAGTTCTGAGCTTCAGTTCAAAAGAGAAAGAGCAGTGTCAAGTTCGAATCCGACATCCCTCTCTAGAAAGACAAAGTGCTTTGCTCATTACAAATTCCAACGAGAACTCGCGGAGAGAAAGGGGCTATGCACAAAGATGTTCAGAGAGACGACTGAGTAAGGCGGGGTGGGGAATTAATCTCCGACCCCCTTTATCTCCCCCTCGGAGCCTGAGAAACGGCTGTTGTGGGAATCGGAGCTGCGCATAACTAAGCTACAGGCCGAGATTAGACAAGATTCCTCATTTTCTTAATTGTTTAATTTAGAAAACCTACTCTGGAAGCGATGGGCTTAAAATATGGATAGATAGATGCGGGAATAAAAGAAAAGATAGAGAAAACTGAGTACAACTACTCAAAAATCTTTCGAGATCGCAGAGTAACAACAACAATTTCCCACCTACTACTGCTTCTCTTTTTCAGGAAATGGAGGATTATTACACACGGTGAGATCTGCGCTGAACAAGGGAGAGAGACAGAGAGAAATAAAAGGAATTGCTCCCCGCAGACCGAGAGACGCCGCACAAACTTCCGGTCTTTTCACACCCGTAGAAATGCCTGAAGAATGACGAAGAGGGGATGAATGGAGCGAATGACCGGGTAAGATACACGGTAGAGAAGATTTCGTGACAATTGTGGACCACCCAAGAAGAGAGATCGAATAAATCTAAATCAAACTAGAGAACACGTGTGAACGGGGAAGCAACTGCACAGTATGGTCTACCCTCTCTCCTTGGCAAGGCCAACAACTGTCCCATCCCTCCTTCTACCGTATCCGATTGCGTAGGCAGCAAGCATAAACAACCATTGAGAGGAGCAGAGGTGATGTAACCGGAGACCAGGAGGGGCCTGCACGAGCCTGTCTCTTCAAATTACACGCTCTATCACCGGTTAGACATCCGCATTGAGCTGAGAAACGGAGAGAAAGAGGATGGGAAAGAGGAAGGGTGATAGGCCAGAAATAATAGCCGTTCCCAGCAAAGAAGAAGAAAGATAGCCCAGATGTAGACTGGGTATATTTTCTCACTGGATCATCGCTCATAACAATTTGGATCGAGATCTATCAAACCAGGAAGAAAATGATGGAAAGGAGAGGGTTAATGCGTGGTAGATCCTGATCAATCACTGGATCAGACATGACGGGATGAGCAAGAACAATGGAAACAATGGGGTGCGCGGTATCTTTGAGTGTGATTGATGAGATACTCGCACGATCTGGGATAGAAGTCTAGTATTCGAAATATTTTTCGGCATCCAAAGGTCCATTTGCCAAGCCCATTCGGGTAAAATGCAGATTATCAGGAAATTCGTCCTTGGTGGTAATGGAGAAACAGGGCCCGTTATTCCTCTACCTCCCCTAATTGAGTGCTCTCTAGCTTTGTCTGACCGGATAGGAAGAGACCATGAAATGAGCGTTCCTTGGAGAGAGAAAGGGAGGGCTCATGACAGCTGGTCAGTGTGAAACTCAACCCCGATCTGAATGATTATTAGCCACGCTTTGCGCATCTCATTTCGATCTCGCGAGATCATTATGGCTGAAGATGACAAATACGATCCTTCTCGGGCATTTTCACAACATTTTCGGTGAAAATGGTACACAAAAAATCAATTTTAATCTAGTTATACGCTACAAACATAACATCTAGATATTTTCTGATGAGCACATGTCATGGTCGATTGAGGCCGATCGAGAACATGAATAGCATCGCGCAATGTGGGCAGCAATTTGCAGGTGCCGCGCTGATCCGATAAAAGCGCATAACACACCATAAATAGCGTTACTGCCTATCCCATTCTCCCCGGGATAAAAGAGAACTACCACACACCGAGAAGAGATCAGTGGGGACCGACAGGGGGAGAGATTTAAGGTGCGCATCAAGTTACAAGGTTCTGAGGACTGCGCCGAAGAGGACAAGAGGGATTAGGGAGGGGATTTAGGGTGGGAGGGAAGGGGCCATATGGGAGATCAGTCTATCAGAAGGAAAGACGAGATGGGAGATGGCGAAACGGGGGTGAGTCAAAATGAGTTTCAGTATGGAATTTTGTTAGTAAGAACGATGGGACATTTGCAAACCTGAAGGTTTGGAACTTGAGGAGCTCTTCGAAAGAATGGCTCAGCTTTAGCAATTCTGGAAAAGAGACTGGCGAGTTCCGAAAGTCCCACGAGTCCTCAGCTTCCACTCAGCTCAGCCGTATGCTTGGCAAGCCGAATGTGTTCCCACTTTCCCCTCTTCTCTCTATCGGGCCACTCTAATCATAGACCGGACGCCGTAACTCGGTTAGACCCCTTCAAGAGGGAATGAAGGGATAGAGAGGGGGTACCTACTGCGCAAATGAGGTACTCGATACGAGTTAAGGCATCCTCTTCCTAAGTGGCCAATCAGGCCCCATCTCCGGCGGATTCCGTCAGAAGAGAGAATCACAACACGAAGACTGTCAGGAAAACAAGATAGTGACGAAATACAGATGGGACAAAGATATAAAGTAGTACGAATTCAAGCACAAATCCAAGTGATCCAACAGTAAGCACCAGTATAGCTCACAGTTCTCTCCCGTCTCTCGAGTGCCCATTATCGCATGGAAATCAAGCGAGAGAGTTGGCCATTGATCATCAAAGGGAATCCATTGAGAGACCATTAGGGACAGATGATGAGTTGGAGAGGGGGAAGAGAGACAATTGAGGGGACTGATTAAGGGCATACTGGTTGAAGGTTATCGCTAGAATGTGAAGCACTGGTGTTTGGTATTTAAACAACAGCATTTATTTGACACATCGATAAAATAGAGGGAGAATGAACTTTAATTGGCAGCGCAGTTGAAGAAGAATGGGCCTTTGAGTGACTTGCTGGCCTTCGGGCTCGATGGAGTTTCATAATACTCAGCAGTCTCCCACTCTCCTCTGCAATTACATTTTTTGAAATGATTTTTTTTAAATTAAAGGGTAACAAACGTGTTCAGGTTGCAAGTGAGTTGTTGAGTGGCGTAGCTCGGATTGGAATTGGATTCAGAGGTCGACTGAAAGGTTTCACTTTTTTTTCACGGAGACTATAACGAAACGATATATCTACTATTCTTCATGGAATTGCTTGACTGTCGGGCTTGAAAAACGAAAAAAATAAAAATTTAAATTTTAAAAAAACTCACGATGTAGATTTTTTTGCCAGAACAGTGAAGACTCTGGTCCGCTTGGAACTGCTTGTTGTTGATGTTACAATAATTAGTAAACTTCATGCTGTTTTTGCAAACGTTTGAAGAGTAGACCGGAGCTTTACAACCATCTGAAAAATGTGAGTTGAATAATTTTAGTGCAATCGAATAGAAAAAAGCTCACATATGCACTGATACTTGGTCGGATTGAAGGTGAGTTGTTTATTCACGTCATCATACCATCGTCCGTCGGTCGTATTGCATCGGAGATTCTCTCCCGCCGTAGATAGAGTGAATGGGTTTCCAGCGTCGTCATACTGATATATTTCATTGTTTTTTCTTCGGAGTTTCAAGTCCTAGATTAATTATGGTAATCTCGTTGAAAACGAACCACTACGAGCTTCGCATTGCCGTTACTTGTGCATCTGTAGTGATCATTCGCAGCGTAGTCTACGGTGGTATCGCAGTTCCTCCATGGTTCCAGACATGTATCTGTCTTGGCAGTCAGCTGAAGGCACTGGCCTGCAAAGGGAAGTATCGCCTACAAGATTTCAAGCCTTTGCAGCACTCACTCTTTGCACAGTAGGCGCCGCTCGTGTAATTCATCCATTCAACTCCGATTTCGATGTTCCATTTTCTCGTTGCTTGGCACATCGCATACTGCTGCTTGAAAGGAGTGAAGGTTCCTCCCTGAATGAATTATTTCTCAGTTTTTTTAAATATCGCCCGTTTTTACTGGGCAGTCACTACAGTAACTCACGAAGTAAATCATGTATCCTTGTGGACACCAAACTGTGGTGCAGGGATAACCGTAGTTCTCGGTGCCCTGGAATAGCAACGAATGAAGCAAAATGTCTGCTGAACTCATAAATTACCGTGAAGTTCATCACAGAATCCTTGATAAACCGAGTCTCCCACGTTCCAGTAGCGGGCGCCGCATAGGGAACCCCAGGGCAATTCTTGCAGTTGTTGTCTCCTTGCATCGCTAAGAATGGGATATTATATATTTTAAAATATTTTAATATTATTTTAGATTGCTCCAAGAATGTTTATTATCACTCACCGGCCTTGTTCTCGCATGTCACGTATGCTTTAGGGTCATCGTAGGAAGTGCTTCCAGCTACGAGAGCTCCCTTCCAGTTCGCTTTCAGACATTGGAGTCCGTTGCCGTTGATTCCCACACCAATTTTATCTTCCGAATTGGCCTGGAACCACATCACATATATTCGTTCTAAATCCACGACTAACCACGAAGAGCTGAGCGTCGTTTCTGCATTTGACAAATTTCTTATCCATATATATCTGGCTCATGTCACAGATTGAAGGTGGAGGGCAGATAGAATCGGTCTTGAACGGGTTGCCGCACACTTGAAATATGTCGATTAATCTACTATGAAAAACAATAATTTTTCTCTTTTCTCTGCCTTTCCTTCCAAAATCTCACCATCATCAACTCTCGTCTTGCACGTTGCGAAGACGGTCGTCCAGGTCTTCTCAGTCGTTCCGACCATTCCCTTCCACGATCCCCCATTGCATGTTAGCTGGCCTGTAACAGCCACGCCCGAACCGCCCGTGCTCGAGTCGCTCTGAATATGCCTATTTTTACGACGAATTTGCATAATTAACTCACCACGTAGAGAGTTTGTCCATTAGTACAGGAAGTCGTCGTTGCTAGTGCAGACAATGGAGTTGGATCACAGAAGTCCGATGATGGACAGACGGCGTTTTCTTTATTTGCCGGAGTGCAGGATGCTGAAATCGTTTTTTTACAACAACAACGAAAATACTAACAACAACAAGCAAAAACAAACCTGCGCAGGTGTAGTAGGCAAGCAATTCTTTAAAAGTCGCGGGAATTCCGTCCAGCGTCTTTCCAGTCCACATTCCATCAACGCAAGTCACGGTTGTCTCCATTTTCTTTCCAGTGTGGTCCGAGTTAGATCCCGACTGAAATATTGCAGTTTACTTCACGCCGCCACCAAATCACCACCTACCACAACCAGTCTAGTGCTTCCGTCGCATTTAATGAGCTTGTCCGTATCGCTGCCTTTGGATGCATCACAATTATCGGATTCACAGATGCGATTTTCTTTGCTTGCTGCCGAGCAGGTTGCTGAAGAGACCTTGTTTGATGAGTATAATCTTTGCAGAAATTTCACTTTTCAAGCAAATAACTTCAATGACAACTGGTGTCGCGAAGCGACTGGCACTAGGAACATTCAATCCAACCCATATTCCCCGCATGCATGTGAGTCCATTCGACGCTTTCTGTCCATTCTGGAACAAATCATGGCTGTTTTGTGATATCTTTTCGTCCCTTCTTACCACAATGAGGACGTATTCGTCAGATGGATAGCAATTAATCTTGGCTGGAAGGGTAATAGGGTCCTTGCAAGATTTCTCTCCTGGATTGGGACAAGATTCAGCGACCTTTGTCGGTGGGCAAGGAGCGTCGCAAGTAGCGAGCACAGACGTCTCGGTGAATTTATTATTATGATTGTCTAGACCAGTCCATTTTCCATCAACGCAGGTAAGTTTATCGGCCATTGTAACCTTATTGGTTCCTCTTGATTCCATCTAAAAGAAGAAAATATCGAAGCCATATTGTAGAATTAGACTCACAACGAAGAGGGTCTTTCCACCACTACATTTCGCTTCGAAATCGTTCGGGATTAGTGCGGTCTCATCGCAACTGTCTGTACTGCATGCCCTCGCGTCAGGAGAGACGCGCTCGCAATCTGAAATAGAACGCATTATAAGCAACTTATATTCATTCAGTCGCATACCAGTTGCCACGCACGTATAGTAGGCATCTAGATTGACAAAATTAGTGGGATTTGCTCCTTTTCTCGTTCCAGTCCAGACTCCATTGACACAAGTGAGATCTCCCTGCATTTCTGTTCCAGAATGATCAGCGCCGTCAGTGGCCTAAATATTAGAAACCAGTTGGTGAAACAAAGACGATGTTTCTTACAGCAACAAGCCTCGTGGTTCCAGTACATTTGATGACAGTTAATGACGGGTTAGCTTTGTTGAAATCACAACTCTGCTCGGCCTTGCAGATGAGATCCTTTGGTTTTCCGTCAGAACAGGTCTCTGAATAAGCGATTTTTATTATTTTTCATTTTTATTATTATACAACGAGAAATTTATCACCTTTCCGACATGCGGCTACCACATCCTTCATCTCAACGGTTTGTCCTTTCACTTTTCCTTTCCATAATCCGTTCTCACATTTGAGACCATCCGACTTCTCTCCTCCCTGAAACGACAAATTAAAGTTTGACCAAACGTAGTTGAAGTGTTGACTTACGACAATCAGCTGGAATCCGTTTGTTCCTGTGCAGTCGATGGTAGTTGAAGTGAATTTAGACGGCACGCAAACTTCCGGTTCGTTGCAGTTAAATATCGTTGGCGTATTGCAGGGAGCATCACAAGTAGCGAGCACAGAAGTCTCTTTGAATTTCTTTCCATCCTTATCTTCTCCAGTCCATTGTCCATTAGTGCAAGTCAGTGGTGTCCTCATCTCGATTGGCGTTCCTCCAGATTTCATCTGAAAGAAGAGAAGATCGAAGCTAGTTTGGCGAATTATACTCACAACAAAGAGCTTTCCACTGGTGCATGTTGTTTCGGACTCGCCCGGGTGTAGTGCTCCCTCATTACAACTGGCTGAGCCGCAAGCTGTTGGGTCAGGTTTGACGTTCACGCATTCTGTAGGTATATTTTAAAATATTTGTTCAGGCTTCGTTGCATACGAGTGGGAATGCAGGTGTAGTAGGCAAGCAATTCAGCAAAAGTCGTCGGATTTCCGTCCAGCGTCCTTCCTTTCCACAATCCATCAACACAAGTCACGGTTGTCTCCATTTTCTTTCCAGAGTGGTCAGCACCAGACCCCGACTGAAATATTAAAGTTTATTTATGCCTCCACTGAAACGTCACTCACCACAACCAACTTAGTCGCTCCGTCACACTGAATTGAATCGCTCGTATCAGTTCCTTTGGTGCTGTCACAATTATCCGATTCACAGATTTCATCTTTCTTGCTTGCTGCCGAGCAAGTTGCTAAATATACCATGTTGGATACGTTAAAACTTTCACTTTTCGTTCACTTTTCAAGCAAGTAACCGAGACGGGGGCATTAGACGTGAAGTGATCATTGCCACCAACAATGCCCGTCCAAGATCCCTTCGTACATGTGAGTCCAGATGGTGATTGTTTTCCATCCTGGAGCAAGTTTTTGTTTGCCTAACGATTACTTTCGTCCGTTATTACCACAATGAGGACGTATCCCTCCGAAGGATCGCAGTCAATCTTCGTTGAACTGGTGTGAGCGGGTTTGCACGATCCCGTTCCTGGATTAGGACAATCGAAGGGTGTTGTCGAAGGGCAAGGAGCGTCGCAGGTAGCCAGGACAGAGATCTCCTCGAAACGATGCCCGTCCTTGTCCAGGCCACTCCACTTTCCATCAATGCAAGTGAGTGGATCGGCCATTGTAATCTTAGGTCCGTCTGATTTCATCTTAAAGAAGTGAATGTTGGTGATGGTTTGGTGAAATTAATACTCACAACGAAGAGTGTCCTTGCACCGTCGCATTTCGTTTCCAGATTTCCCGGGTGCAATTTGGTCTCATCACAACTATCCGAGCCGCAGGCCTTGTCGTCAGGAGTGACCGATTCGCACTCTGAGATTGGAGGAATATGGTCCAACTGTTGTTGGTGAGAGATGAAAGTGGACATACGACAACGCACCGAATGTAATGCAGGAGTAGACGAGATCGGAGCCTCCGAAGGCACCAGGGGGTTCGGTGGCAGTGATTCCCGTCCATACGCCATTAGAGCAAGTCAAATTGGAGGACAGAATCGTTCCCGATCCTTGCGCGTTCGTCTCCGACTGCAATAGGTTTAATGGCGAATGGGTTTCATGGATCTTTTCAACGGCTGTCTAAAAAATTGCTACATTTTAAAGGATTTGCTATTAAGTCAACGTAGCTTTCTCATTTTTTTTCTTGTGGATATATGGTTACTAACCACTATGAGCTTGGAATTCGGCGGGCAGTAGAAGATCCCGCTCTTTTTCGTGGCGGGAATGTAGTTGCACAGCTCGGGCTTGGGACAAATCGCATTGTTCGGAGTGGGATCAGTGCAGAACTCTGAAAGGCTCTTTTTTTATTTTGAAGCCGGCATTTAGTCAACGTCAATCGTTGTCACTTACTCTCTCCGCACGTCGCGTACACAATATCCTTCACAATTGTCGGTCCACCACTCGCCGGGACGCCATGCCACTGTCCTTCGTAGCAAGTGAGCTTGTGCTTGATGGCCACGCCTGGTCCTTCTGCAGTAGTGGACTGGAAATGATATAATCTCCTAAGGAGCTCTATCATAGTGAAATTTCCGGAAAAGTAGCTGGAAACTGACGACATAGAGCGTTGATTGATCGCACTCGACATGGACGGCGTTCTCGAAGAGATAGTTGACATAGCAACGATCCTCGAGTCCCTGGGCGCAGGCTTTCTCACTTCTGATCACCGGCTTGCAAGCGACGACTAAAATATTTATAATTGTTTTTTTTATTTTTTTCGAAATTAGGCACTCACTCGGTCCATCATAGCACTGGATACTGGCGTAGCGCTCAGAGCCGATCACCCACGGCAGATCCGGATCTCCAGCCTTGGCGCATTGGGCTTTCTAAACTGGTTGGAGTCGGAGATGTTCACAAATATTCTCGCCTTGAATGGAATCCGCTCGTACTGTACTCCACTCCATGCGTAGATTGCCCCGTCGGCGCACTGGGTGTATGGGCAGGTATACTGAAATTCGAAACGGTATGATGAGGTGTTTTGAAAAGAAAGGAGGAGAAATTGTCAATACTCGTGGTAGAACCGGAACACATAATCAAAGCGGACCTTACCTTATCATCCGGATTGGACAGCTTCGGAGGGTTGACGAAGTAAGGAGCCGAATGAGTTTCATCTTTCTTGAAGTCGCATTTATCATCACAGGCTGAATATCGACAGATGAGTTTTACCCCATCTCCCCGCACAAAACCATACCACCTGTGCGGATGATTATTATTATATTAATATTTATGAGGTATCCGAGCTGTTATGTATGAGATATAGCTTACGATATCCACAGAAGACATCCATATGCCAATTGTCGGTTCCATCCCACTTTCCCTCCTTGCATGTTTGCGGCTGACTCAGCACTCCCTGAATTCGCTCTATTCTTTAATTAATTTCAGCAAAGATCAGGTTCGAGTGTAGCAGCTTCATTTGCACGTTTGATCGAGATTCAACATGAAAGATCTCTGATCGTCCTTTCCCATTCTTCTAATTAATTGCGCTGTAAGATCATGAACGAATGTAGATGAGCGTTCAGGCACGTTCGATCTTCAATCTTAGGAAGATTGAAGAACTAAGAGCTAAAAGAAAATGTTCTTGTACTCCTGATCTGAATACCATCCCGGAAGTTGAACGCTAATTAACTTTTCCTTCCGTGTTCTATCGCACAAGGAAGTGTGCACGCTGCCCTTTGCCAACGCTACATCAGCGAAGCAAATCAACGCGCAGCTAATGACGACATGTCAATTCAGAGCATTAGAAATTATCACTTACCGATGCAGTATGCAACTCGTACAGGGGATTCTTCGTGCATTCGATCTTCTTCGGCTTCTTGCTGATCTCAGTCGGGCTTGAACCATGACAGTAGAAATTCGGATTGCAAGGAATCGTTGAGAATCCGCAGTCGTCGCTCGGGGCTGGAGCGATATTTTCTAATATTTTTTTTGAATCCCTAATTGGCTCACAAAGACACGCGTAGAACTTCTTCTCGGACCATCCGGGAAATGTCCACGTCTTCTGCACCTGATCACACTCAGCTTCCATGATGCCCACGTCAGTCCAGACGGTCGATCCTTCTGAAATGGGTTTCAATATAGTTGGAACGAAAAAAGAGCTGCGTACGATCTCTTGACGCTAGATGCCCATCAAGACAGTTGAAGGAAGTCGCCGTTGAACCGCCCGGGAGCGGATTGCAATCGAGTTCCTTGCCCAGACAACCAGCTTCTGGCATAGAAATGGAGACGAGCGTTGGGCAGGCTGAGAATTCAGCACTTATTTTCGAAAATAGCAATACAATTTAGATGGAAATTGAGTATGAAACCTACTCTTTCCGCACTCGAGGCACACTCCGGGCTCTCCTTTATCGCCCTTATCTCCTTTTGCGCCTGAGTCTCCCTTCTCTCCAACTCCCTTGTCGCCTTTCGGTCCAGGAGGTCCCTCTGGACCGGGATCGCCTTTCTCTCCTTTTCCTCCCGGCATGCCGTCTTTGCCTGGTTCTCCGGGCTGTCCGGGCCCGCCATCACCACCCTTGTCGCCTTTGTCTCCCTTGGGTCCGGGCGGTCCCTCCGGGCCGGGCCCTCCGTTACCGGGTTCGGTTGGGGCTGTAAGAGACAATTTTAAATATATCTCTTGATAGTTATACAGAGGGTGGGAACAACAATTTATAAAAATATGATTAGATCGCTCACGAATCATGCAGTAGGCAGTTTTTGTCGTGTGTTCGTTGAAGTGTCCGTACAGCCATTGATTGCGCGAGCAGAGAAGATGACTCACTGACTTTCCGCCAACGTAGAGAATCGCGTCGGCATCCTTGCAGATCAAACTGAAATTCCTCCATTTTTGCTTTAAATATTATCAGATTTTGCCTGGATTGCGCCACTTTGAAGCTACTTTTACAGTATCTACGCGTCTCTTTCTCGAAATTGCAAGGAAATATTCAACGAATTTCGAAAAATAATCAACTCCTCACCGATCGCATCTCTTGCCGCACTTTCCATGCTCGATCAGGAACGGGCTCTGTGTCCAGTGCCGATACTTTTGCGGCACATTGGATATGTCGGCAGTGGGAAGGGGACAGTCGCGACAGGCTGTAAGTTGAGTTGATATTTGTATTTCTTACTCCTCGAAGCCAAAGAGAAAAAGTCAATGTGCTACTTGAGAGCGTGTGCCTGAACCACCAGAACCGGAAAATTCTTACACGATTGGCACGAGCACGATGGTGGATGCGATGGCTGCGATGGATGACTCTGCGCTGCATAGAACAGCAGCGATAGAGAGAGCAGCCGTAGCAGGCTCCTCATCCCTGAACAATTCTTCATTTACTCTGGAGAAAAGAAGAGAAACGGAACGTGCCCACAAGGAAAAGAAGCGAAATGAACTGCCCCGCGCTTCGCTCCTTTTATTCGTGTCCGAATGTCAATTGACTGACTCACACGGAAGCCCAGCAGTCAAAATGAACAAAGAGTTCGACAGTGCACGCATGCATTTGGAAGAAGGAACAAGCTAATTACAGCAAACTGTTCAAGATGTTTCGTCGGGATCTTCACGAAATATGGACAATTTATCACTAGAGTAGACGGCTTGCAATTAGACGGCCCAAGTGCCTGGAAGAATGGCGATTTAAACGAAAGTAATTAAAACGTGTAGATTGTTGAACAAAATTTATCGCTTTCATTTCAATTCAAGGAAGAAAAGTCGAAAAACTAGTAAAACATAAAAAGCGCAAAAGTATTAGAAAGATATCAACTTCCTAAGCAATGTAGGAATAATAATAAGTGAAGCTAAGGGAGGACATTTATTGGGTTTAAAGATCGTGTTTACGAACTGTGATCTCAGTAATTCTCGTGTTGATCAGAGTATAGAGTGATGTTTCCGTTGAATGTTGCGTGTATGGTAGTGCATGAGCTTGGAGATCCACTCAGCATTTGTGAGTCCCAAGAACTTGTTAAGTGGCTCATACTCGCTCTATAGAGTAACAGAACAGCGGCAGGCGATCAAACGATTGGCAAATTCATCTGAAAACATAAATTATTAGTAAATGTCAAAAATGAAATGATACTTCAGAAGGTAAGAACGCATTCCATTCTGTTTCTATTCGTAAACCAAATTTCACATTAATTTCAGACCGATGCCTGTCAGCCAGAACTGTTCAAAAAGTGCGGTGGTATACTGCCCGACCTCCAGGAGGAGTCAGATGCGATTGGTTCGTTGTTTTTGTGCCGACAAATAATATCTTGGCCTCCGAATGGCTCAGTTTTCCTTATCCTTCCCATCACACAATAGAGCGAGGGAGATAGAGATCAGACCGTGTACAAATGGGAGAAGTGATGGGCTGAGTTGTTACAATTTAATTCTTATCGACAACTGAACAGAACGAACGGAGCAAACAGCCCACTGATCTTTGCCTGACCTTCGCTATCAGTTAATCACTTTGACTTCCGAGTAGATATTTTTCTCGCTAAGTCCATTTCACAGGTTCCTCGCTCCTCTCACGGCGAGAGAGCAGGTGAAATGGAGAGAGTGGGCGCGTTTCCTCTCGCTCTCGAATAATCAGCACTGATTGTTCCACCTCTGTGACCGGGGCGAGGCAGCGAAGAAAAATGACCAGTAAAAAGTACAAAAGGACGACGACCGTAAACAGTTCACTCCTCTCTCTGATCCTCTCCCCAAAAATGCTTCGAACACCATGGGCATCTCAGTTGTTGTTGTTATTATTGTTGTTACTGTCTAATAAACATCATTTCAGGGAATGACGCTATCCGTGGCCCATGTGGCCGCGTACATGGCCATTTTCTTCTCGTCAGTTGCAGTGCTGCTCTGTCTCACGTTCCTGCCCAATCTCGCGTTCAAGGTACGGTAGTTTAAGGTTACGGTAGATCCCAGAACTGCTGAATCTCACTAGATTTTCGAAATTCGCAGCTATTTTTCGGATATTTGATCCGATCGGACAGTGAATATTCGCAGATCCACAGCATCACGACCGCACTGCACGGAGACATGAACGAATTCCGCGCCATGGAGCATGTTGCGAAGTGGGTTGATGCTTTATAGCAGTTTTTCTAGATTAATTAATGACGATGATCTTTCCACAACTTACTTGGAATAGGATTGAGTTCATGAAACACATCTGATGTCTACCTTTAATTTTTAAATTCTTGAATTTAAAAATTGTCAAAGCAACTAATTTTCCCGTTCGCATCCGAGTTCTTCATTCCAGCAGTGAATACTGCTTGGGAATGGATCTGGTCTTTGCGCTCTTCTGAGTATTGTATTGTATTGTATTTTTTTATTTTTAATATTCCTCATTCCAGCAAAGAATACCGTTCTGCCGCTCTCTTCGCTCCTCGTCGTCGTGATACTCGCGAGGCGTACGGACAGTGCAACTGCAACCCCGACGCTGGCTGCCCCGCCGGACTCCCTGGTACGATTTTGTTATGGGCTGGGGATAGAAAACTCCAAGGGTTAGGTAGTCAATGAGTACTGTAGGCTCCCTGGATACAGTGTGTTTCCAGTGTTCTCTGCGGATACCATATTAGGGCTGCAAAAACTAACCAAACACTGACTGACTGCTAAGTCGATTGCACCGTAGGTGTAATTTTTAGCCCTTTTTTTAGTTTGTGGCTCCGGAATTTAGATATTATCATCCTAATTGCAGGTCCTCCCGGCCAACCCGGTCGCGACGGTGAGGATGGATTCCCCGGACCGAGAGGCGCCCGAGGACTGCCCGGAAATGCGCTTTCCTACACACACGACTCACAGCGCTCTTGCAGAGTCTGCCCCGATGGACCTCCTGGTTGGCTTTGAGTTCTTCTAATATCGGAATTTTTGTTCCTTAATTCTTTCGGAAAGTCCAGGGGAAGCTGCATAAGAGGCTAGAATACGATTGAAAGTTTGTAATCGAAGCAGTTTGTAATCCCTGGTCATTTTATTGAAGGGGAAAACTATATTTGGTAACTAGAAATGCTCGAATTCAGTAAAATGTGTGCTAAGAGCTACATTACTTCAGGCCAGCCCGGAGCGCCCGGCACACCGGGAGAGGTCGGCCGCGCCGGAGACAACGGACCTCAAGGACCACGCGGACACGACGGATTCCCCGGCAACCCCGGTTTCCCCGGACAGCCTGGAGAGCCCGGACGTGGAGGTGCTCCCGGTCCTCACGGTGCACCTGGCAGAGACGGCAGCCACGGCGGCAAGGGCGCCCCCGGAGCACCTGGCCCTCGCGGACCTCCCGGTCCGCCAGGCCGCGGCGCTCAGCCTGGTGCGCCCGGAAACCCTGGCCGTCAGGGCCATCCCGGCTACCCGGGACACGGCGGAGAGCCGGGCGCGCCCGGCGCGCCTGGATACCCGGGCAGAGCGGGCGAACGCGGAGCCCCCGGCCCTGACGCCACCTACTGTCCCTGCCCTCAGCGCACGACTGGATAAAGATTGCAACGATTTGTGTATCAGAACGAATAAAGAGCATTCATGCAACTCCAAGCATTTGTATATTGCACGAAAGCACATCGTAATTTTGGACTAATTATTCGTTGATCACAATCAATAATCAATAATCAATAATCTCACACTGAATCTCTTCGCTTGTACGTAAATACGTATCATTGCTGCTCCTTTAAACCAATCTTTCCGCTGAAAGATTCCCGGAATCTACCTTCCCAGGGACCTGATCGGCATGTTTTACGCGTGGGAACCTGCGTAGCCCTCGCACGTACGATTGCTCACTCTTCATCGATCAGAAGCTAGCCCTCTTCTCTCCTTCGGAATCCTCAGAAGTTCTTCAGCGATGACGTCGCCCTTCTACCCCGACGCGCACGACTACTTCACCTACCCCGCCGTCTACCATGCTGCCTATCGTCCGGCAGCCATCAGAAACGGCGTAATCATGTACTTCAGCTACCTTCCTGTTCTATTTATCGCTGTTTGCGCCAAACGCGAACCAAAGATTCATGAGTACTACAAGGTGATTGGTTTTAGAAAAAAATTGACGCACAATTGTAGTACACAAGCATAATTTTTGCAGACAACCATCGTCTTCTCAGCCTACGCGCAATTTCTGCTGACTCTACCGCAGACAATATTTTACACATGGATCAGTATTGCAGTTGTTGAGGTATAACAGCGATCTCTACAACTGATAAATAAATGACGACAAATAAATACATATGACTAATAAATAAATAAACATTCAGGACTACAAAACAACCATTTTCTGGTGCTCGATGGTAAAGCTAAACACGGCCGCACTCAATTTCATGTCGTACAATGCGCTAGTGGTGGGTTATTGCGCTTTTATTCATTTCCGAATAGCATAATTATGTCCACTTTCAGGCCGTTGGTTTTTGTCGTCTCATATCTCTGGTCTTCAATAAGCGTGTTGGTCTGCCATTCGTCTTGGGCGCTTTCTCATTTGTTAGCGGGATTATGGTGGGTTCATTGGATGTCCTTTTCCCTTTTTCTAGGTCAGAAAGAGCGAGAGAGCGTGCGAACAAGAGAGAGTCAGACGAAACTTTGGCTGTTTTAGTGGACGATCGTCGGATACATGTACGCAGTGAACACCGTCTATCCCCACGAAGTGTGCAGTCCAATCATCTTTTTTCTTGAGGACATCCCGGCCCTGGTTGGTCTTTATTTGTTTGTTATTCTTCTATTCCATCAGATATAGGGGATTATCAGCGAGCAAATATAAGAGAAATCAATGGCAGCTCTACAATTTCTACACGTTCGTCATTCCTCTGCTCGCTGCGTTGTTCAATCTTCTCACTGTGGTCTACCTAATCTACATCAAGTCGCGAAGAAGTGAGCAATTTGTACCCTTTCTAGATTGGAGCAGCCTGAGAAAATGTACCTGATGAGTTCCGCAAATATCCTTTTTCCGTGAATAACTCGGTGAAAGAAGCTAATTAGTAAAAATAAATTGTAAAAAATAACAAATAAAATTCAGCAACTGTCTCTCCTACCAAGAAGGTTGACGAACTCGTTGTTGCTGTTTCCCTTCTTCTCCAGTCGATTATTCCCGCCGTTACGATCACATCCAAAGCCTTCTTCACGCTGACGATGGTTTGGTGTGAGTTAAATTCGATATAACAGACTCTAGATGCGAAAAACGTTGAGGAAAGATCGCACATTCCCTGAAACAAGTATCAACCTAGATCTATCTAGTCCACTTCCTTCTCCGTGTGAAAATTACCACGATTTTCTCTCATGCGCTGGTGTATGCTGCATGACTTCTTGTAAAAAGTCATGAGAATTTCGAAAATGATAGTGGATAATCAAAAATCCCAAGTGAAATTTTAGTGGTGGAAGCGCCTGAGTGGTTCATCATCTTCACCAACTGGGCGGGATTCTTCACTACTGGCTTGAACATCCTCGCTTCCATCGTCTTCATCAAATCCTTCCAAGATCAGTTCAAGGAAATCTTCTGGTTTCCCATCAAGCAAAGAGTCGTCCGTCCCGAACCGACCACAAATACATCGTTTGTACTCGTGAAGATTTGACAAAGAGTTGAAGAAAATATTTTGAAAACATTGCATTTGAAAGCACCAATATGATGTAAAACTGCAAAATGCCAAGCAAGTTCATAACGTTTACTTCAAATAAACATTGCATATTAATCTCAATTCATATCAATTTCAATAACTGACCAGAAAATAATCATGACTGGAATGTTTGTTACAACAGTGAAAATCGTAACAGCACAAAAAATGTATACAATAATCAAAGAAATCAATTGGAGGTGCCGTTGTCTTCACTTGGTCTTATCCAGTTGTACGAGAGCGCTCTTCGATTTCACAGTAGAGACAAATCTGAAATCAATTGCCATTTGCTCCAAAAAAAATATAAAAGGGGCCTATTGACTCCATCAAGCCTACTTTTGTGGCCTAGTCTATCTATTAGCGAGATTATAATTTTTATTTTAAAAGCACGAACCAGGTCGGATGAAGTCAGGATGAAGTCTCTGTGGAACTTCTTCTTGCAGCGGCGGCACTGGTGTGAGGGCGTCATCTCAGCGATTGCCTCTGCAAAGAATGCCCGTAATCTCCAACGAGTTAGGAGTGAGCGTTAAAATTGTGTTGTCTATGCCTTCTTATATCGCCCTTTCGCATGCGGAGAAGTTTACACTGGAATTAAGACTAACCAGCCAGGAAGAAGGGTGGGCGAGATGGATCGAGAAGGACATTGTGGTGCTGCTTCAAGCAGTAGGTGCAGGCGGCGCTGCAAAGCGAACACTCGCTGATTATAACGCTGGATTCAAGAGGGCGTCCGTCACTGATTTTGACGTACCAACAAAACAGGATAAAAATAATGCATCAACTAAATGGCACAACGAATCTAATTTGTTTGCGCGGCGATTCAGATCGAAAGTATTCGTGAATTTCTACATAGCAGAGATATGGCTGCCTTACCTTCCATTGCTGATGCATGCCCGATGGACGTAGTGGGAACACGGCAACTGGTGCTGTCCGCGCTTCATTGTGAGCCTCGGATCTGCAATGGCATGATGATATTTGTGAATGAAGCGAAACGTTGGAAAACGATTTTTCGAGGTTGTATTGAAGCATTTTCGAGGTAATTACTATAATTGTCTCACACTTGAGTGAGCTCAAACAATCATTTCCGAAGCCATCAAATCCCTGACCTTCAAGATCAATTCATTCACAATCCCACTGAAACCACTGGACACTTTTCCCTTTTTGGCCCACACTAGGAAAGTGAAACAGGCGCTGGATTTTTCAGGATTTTCCCGGAAAAAAGGACAGGCTGGCAAATCCGTCAGAGTTGATGAAAAGTCGTAACGTTTGGATTATGAGCCCTTGAGGTGATTACCTAAAATGTGTTTTCTGGATTTTTTGATTGGACCATTACAAAACATATAAATTAAATGCGGTAAATGAGCACTTTGGTGGTGTGAAATGTTGGTGTGCGTGGTGCACTCATTCAATAAGACCAATCGACTCAATTTAGCAGTTTCACTTGATTGTTAGGCCTGAGAACTTGACGTAACCCTAAAACAATGCTCAAACACTGGAATAGATTGTACTGAATAGTGCACCACGCACACCATCATTTCACACCACCAAAGTGCTCATTTACCGTATTTAATTTATATGCTTTGTAAGGGTCCAATCAAAAAATGCAGAAAACACATTCTAGGTAATCACCTCAAGGGCTCACTTTTCATCAACTCTGACGTATTTGGCAGCCTGTCCTTGTTTTTTCCGGGAAAATCCTGAAAAATCCCCTGTTTCACTTTCCTCCCGCTTAACGGTATTCCTCTCCCTGCCCCCTTCTAATCATTCCTCCCTTCTCCCATCATTCCGCGCTGTTCGTGCAATAGGGTAACATTCTGTTGGCCAAAAACAAGAAAGTTCCCACCACTGGATCATTGTAATCGAAGAGTATTGCAAAACCCTTCGTGAATATAAATCTAGGCGAATCGAACAACCAATGGGGGCAATTATCGTCCGGTGGGTACTTACTCGTCGTCAGCAGAATGCCGCAGCTGGCGCACTGCGTCAGGGCAGCGCCCACGTCCGCCACGTCCTTCTGGTGCAGCGACCACAGCGCGCTCGTGCCATGGGCAGTCTCTTGCTGCAATCAATTATTATATTTTCCCATTATTCGAAAGTTTACTTGTTACTTGAGAGAAGTCTAAATTCTCTCTTTTGCACGTTCCGAATTTGCGCATCTGTCACGATGCAATGGGGGCAATAATCTCTCGCTATGAGAGTCAAAGGTTGATTTCACTCTATATTCGAATTTTCAACATACAACGCGAAAAGTTTTGCTGATTGCATAAATCAAACTAAAAGTTGGTTGCCGTGAATCCTGCTGACTCACTCTCTCCGGCTCGTCGATCAATCGAAGTGGGTGATCTGGATGTTGTGTGACGCAGTGAGCAAGGCAGGAGACCTCACCACACCTTAAATAAACTTTTTTTCAGGATATGGAAATTAGGCTGTCAAATTTTGCATACTACCTAAGAAGAAGAAAAAGCCAATTTGTGAGCGCATGTTAATAGGATTGTCAAAATGGAGCATCTTTCGGCCGGTGAGAGAGTATGCGGAAAGAAGAGGTCATTTGGACAGCCAATCACAGCACACTTACATCACACAGAAGAGGGAGTTGAAGTGGGCGTGCAGATTTCCGCAGGTAGCGCAGCGGCAGCCCACCGACTCGAGCGCCACGTAGATCTCTGCAATCATTCAGGATTACTTTTCCTTTTTGGCTTCGTAAGAAGTCGCCTCTTCATTCCGCGTACATTTTCAGCCAAACCATGAGAATGCGAAAACACTCACGTTCGAGCACTCGATGGGGCACGCAGGCGTCGGCGTTCGGGCGGCGCGGATACGTGACGGTGCCGCACGACTTGCACTGTGACTTGACCGTGTCAGAGGAGCATCCCTGCACACACTTGCTCGAGCATTCCTTGCACACCAGATGGCCGCATGGCATCGACAGAGGAGGCTCCGCTAAATAAATTCGCTTTTGCTTTCTTTCTAATCGGCATTATGGAATTTTCGAAATTATGATCTTTTGAGAACGATCTTCATTTGAAAATGACTCGGACGCGCTGTCATTGTAAGGAATATAAGGTAGAAACGACATGTCTTCGAAGCCAATTGGCAAAGCGATAGGTGTTCGAACCAAATGTCGGTGGTTCGAATCCCATCTTTTTTATCTTTTTTAGCCGCACACCTGATGCAGAACTTTTAGTTTACAGCGTGTTATATCTAGATAAAATATCGGCAAAAGAAGATGGCGTTTGTTGCGGACCTCTCGCCAATCTTGATTTTGAATTGAAAATTGACTTGCAGACTTTAGATCACATTTTTTCTACTGTTGGCAGAACTGTAAAATAAATTTCTTAAAATCTAGATGACCAGAAGTACGTAACCAATGCCAACGTTTTTGACGATATTTTATTTAGATATGATCGAAAAATCAGACCTCTCGCTCACCTATGAGCTGAGAAATGATCCATCAAAGTTGCGAAATGTGAAAATCTCGATTTTCGTATTTTGAGTAATTTTGAATTTCGAGTACTGTCTTTAAAAATTAAAAATGCAAAAAGCTCGCGAAAAACGCATACGACCTATGACGGAGAATAATACTGCAGTTATTGCGACAACGAATGGTATTAGGTAGGGAAAGCGAGATTTATTGGGGGGAGGCCAAAAGGAATGCAATCTCAGAAGAACAGGGGATTGAGAGTCTTAATAATTGATTTACGTGAGTTGCTTATTGAAAATATCGCGATCGAGTGGTTATGAAAAAAACTGAATATAAAAACTAAACGATAAATGCCAAAGAGATTCAAAAATTGAATTATATTTAAAATCGATAAGCCCAGTTTATTGAAAACTGGGAAATGCGGTTTAGATCATTAACGGATGGAAATTAACGGTTTAGATCTCACGAAAGTGGAAGGAAGCTTAAATGTTTTTAACGGGAATTGATTTCAACTGGGCGACTAATTGAAAAGATATTGATATTGCGCTTGAAATTCTAACTGTGCGGTTTGGTCTGCCATGTAACAAGATAGAAATATAGCAACACGGAAACAATGGGTAGGGCATCGACCAGACTAGGAGAGTGAGAAAGAGGGAGATATTTGCTGATATACAGAAAATAGCATTTTGTTGACTAATCGTACAAAGTCTTTTCGATCAATAAATAATTTTGGATGGGACAAGGCTGGGTTAAAATGACAGTGTAGAATAATATATGACTATGGGTGGAGGAGTAAGTAGACTAACCGGCAGAGAAGTTCGCGTCGCAGTTGGTGCAGCGGATGGTCTTCACCCACTTGATCATTCCCAACGAGGCCGTCGCCACGAACGGATCTTCAGCCTGAAATGAACCCGTCTGAGTGAGAAAACAAGTAAACATCGTGGGAAAAACACAAGCACAATGAAAAACATCCAAGTAAATACTTCTGAGGCAAAAAATAAACATACCAGAGGGCCGTTGAGCGAGAGCCTTTGTCTAGTGGCCGGGAATTTCACTGTAGGGTCTCCAGACGGGGCATTATATCCGGCCATTTCTTGCGATTGACAGAGTTTGTGAACTGGCAAGGCGAATGGAAGTGGATAGATGGGAGGACTCTTCCGATCAATAGTGTGACCTTTGGAAAGGAGAGAGATCCATCCGTTTTGATCTAGCATGTATTTTGTTTGCTTGCATGTTAGTTGTTTGACTCGATCAAATCGCCATCTATCCTTGAGTGAGAGAATCGAGCCTAGATTTGTTTGTTGGCGGTCATACCCATCACACGGTAACCAGCGCGACTAGGGTGGGGATTCCGATTTCGTGTTGAGATATCGTTGATAAATCTTCATGTAAACACTCCAATACATGGAGTGAATAAAGCATGGCATTCCTCGATCGATCCTAAAGCGATGAAGTAGAGAATAATGTAGATGTTTTGTCTGTCTGAAAGTTATTACGAAGATCATCATTACGCTCTTGACCCTTCCGTGGTGGATAAATAACTGAATTTGAAATTGAAAGCTTCAGAAATTTTCAGAAATTACTTGCTGTTGAGAGCTTTTTTGAGATCAAATATAAAAAAAAGGTCTCTTACCCTGCGGGGGCGATCTCCTATTAATATGAAGGCGACAATAGACGCCATGGGGATTTTCCTTACGCCATTTCTTCTATACGACGTAAGACGCCTATTTATTCGTACAAATATAAATTTTGGTCAGTAATTTGAGATCAACTGTTTACAGGAAGCCGAATGAATGAGCTCTCGCTTCTTGAACAGTTGCCCAATGAGCTTGTCTGGATTTTGATCGAATATGCTCCCGAATCGATTCATGCGTACAGACTTGTGAGGTTTTTTAATTATTATATTTAATTGATAGTTGGGTGTTGGGACATTAATGAACGCCCCGTTTAGAAACTCGTGATGTGCGACATTTAGGACCCCCTCCCCACGCCACTCCCTCGCTTTTCTGCCTCTCAGAGGGTTCCTAAACGTCACTTCACCGATAATTCCAGGCATCAAGAACGCTATGCTCTCGAGTAGATGAGTATGCGTCCAATCGGCCGACTATCGCGACCGTCGAACTTGTCGTAATCAATGGTAACGATCAAGTAAGTAAAAATATAATTAATTAAATTCATACGACGCTAACGATTATTCAGATTATTTTTTTCAGAAAGAAACGGACGGAGAGTTGACCATTCGCGTGACTGTTTCTCTACGAATGGTGATGCTTTTCGAGCTACTGCTTAAAGTTCGCCAGTTTTCTCCGATTTCAATAAACAGGCGAAAGAATATGAGATATAGAGATGGGATAATAACAAACGAACACGTCGAAAATGTGAGAGTTAATTCAGGAAAAATGCTTTGAATGTTTATTCAGGAATATATTTTCCGCTCAAGTGATTGCTTCCAACTTGAAAAGCTTGGACAATGCCTGTGTCGAAAAGCCGTGGAATTAAAACTGACAGGCTGCAGTTGTCCCAACCAGTTGAATAACATCTACAAAGTCATTAATGGAATAAACATCAGCAAACTGTTTATTTACATAAGTACAATATCGGAAGCTGTTGCGTACGTTTTGTCAATGAATTTGCCATTTTTAATATTCTTTTTTCCAGATCGCATATTAGTAATGTTGTCAAAGCGAACAGCGTACAGCGCCTAGTGATATTTCAACGCCATGTAACATGCGCAGATCCTGGTATGAATTAAGAGCCTTCTAAAACTTATTTCTCGAATTTAGTGGGATTTTTGGTTGAATTATCATCATATATTCGCTCTCTCTACATGCTGCAAGAATATGCGCATGGTGTCGAATGTGGAATTAATTATTTCTTCGGAGTGAAAAATGCTGATTGGGGAAATATTATTGTCGAAATGTTTACAAGAAGGCTTGATAAGCTACGCATATACAATAGTTATTATTTTAATGTCGACAACAAAAATGTGGATCGAATTAGACAGGTCAGGAGGTCAGGTCAATATTTTTATGTAAATTTCAATTCTCGGTTGTATCTCAGAGGGTACCACGGCTCGGTAAAAAGGTGTGGTTGTATGTGTGCTGTGATGATTATCCTAACGACCTCGAATACACTCTGAATGAGCATTCAGTGAAGATTGGACATGATGGGCAAACGCCGAGTGTGAGAATTGTCCATGCTTCGAGGGAGGGAGAAGGCGAAGGAGTTGCCGCGAATTTTTGAGGTTTATCTAGCAATTCATCAGTTAAAGTTTATTTTTATGATGAAACATTCGCTCAATTGCTATTGTTCTTTTTGCCATATTCAGAAAGTAAAATAAATTTCTCAATCATGCCTTGTACACGATTCCCCAGTTGGAAGAATAGGGTTGGGTGTTTGTGGTGTAAATGAGCAACGATTAATAAAATGTATTCATTAATCAATTACTTTACAAGGAAAATAGTTGTCTAAATAGTGATGAAATGGGTGGATGGGAGAGAAGAAGGAAATGAGCAGCTTATGATAGCCGTATTGACGCAGATGCGCGTTGAAGTGTATGGAGTGGGAAGGGGATGCTGTCTGACAAGTGAGTCAGTTCCTCAAGTGAGAGGAGAGGGAGTGGCAGGCCTCCAATGGGTGGAGATGAGAGTGAATTGAGAGCACGACTAGCTGTCGTGAGCGCTGGGTCTCAAGTGAAATGAAAGGGGGCGGGTCTCGCTGCTAGAGAGTGCAAGCGAGAGAGAGAGTCAGACGCGAAAGGACGCGAGAGAGTGTAGGGAACGTGGAGGGAAGCGGGAAAGAACGCTTCCCGAATTTTCGACGAGGGAACGCATGCAAATATTTAAAGTTTGCCAGAAACGTCTGGATGAGTAGAATGAAATGGTAAGATAAAAAAAACGTTTGCTATTTTTGACTTTTTTGTATGGGCAGCCAGTTATGAAAACAGACAGATGTAACTATACATAATACTACTAGTGACTAATGATGAAACATGCGAAATATTTATTTCATTATTCGGAAAATATGAGAACAAGAAATAATAACATAGTAACAGTGTTTCAGACTAGTTAGATGAGCAATCTTCGGGAGAATGTATCCAAATTAACAGCAGGTTTGGTAGAATTGAAAAATATAACATGGCAAAAAACAAAATGGAACTAAAACGACATTCAAACATACTACAAATCACTATTTGGGTATATACATAGTGGCATTATTATTTCCATTCAGTAATGCTATCGTTAGAAGTAAAAATACAGGGAGTTAGGACAACTGGGATACAAGCAATGGAACTATTGAGACGTCCTTTTCAGAGAGGATAGTATACAGTATCAACAAACATGGTTGGCTCGGACAGGGGCTAGAAATATTACGGGGACGTGTGATGAGGAGGCTCGGCGGCGGCTCTGACCAGTCGGTCGTAGACTAACTGTGGAATTCCTTTGAAGTAGGGTTTGGTCGAGGCCTGGTCTCTGAAAATCGTTTGCTTCATTATTTTCGAAACTATAAGTAATCACCTGCTCGGAGCCGGTGAAATGACGAGGGAGTTGAGCAGCTTGAAGCTCTCCGTAGTTCCAATGGCCGAGACAAAGAGTTCGGCTGAAGGGAACGTATTATTGAACTCTCTGATCATTTCGAAATCTTGTCGTGGACTGGTATTCCCCAGAGGACGAAGCTGAATGTCTTTGCATCCAGTGATTCTCATGAGATCTCTTCTCACATCCTCGAGCTTGCACTTGATGACCACATCTGAATCATTGTGTAATTTCACTGCTTCCTTCGCCAAAACTACCACGAATATATCTAGAGGATCTACGAGAACACTCAGTGTATAGCTGGAATGATGTACCTGGCAGCTCCATCTTCCTCGGTTCATACTCCTTCAGGACAGCGGCTTTCCTGAAAGCCTCCGTCTCTTTGTCTTCCTTCATTGGCAGATCGATGCGATGAGTGGTGACGAGAGTGAGGTAGGCGGGAATGCATAACTGAAGAGAGAGAGAGAACGGCTGATTACATGGTGCTTGTGGAGTCCCTCGGAAGAATGTCAAGCCTAGCATATCCTCCATCCATTCCCAACCACCAACCCTGCGTTCGTGAATCTCGTTTCATGAATGAGTGAAACGTAACCATTCTACTGGGGAACTCCACAAGTGCTGATTGTACATACTTATTTGGGTCAGCAATCTTCTAGCTAGGAAAATGAGGCTGTGGTGAGATTCACTACCCTCATTTCTTCAATTGCGAAGAAGTGAGAGGCATACAGTTCCAATCGGAATCTCAGTTCCTCCGAGAATTGCTCAACCCATTTAGCCATTGAATGTTCAATGTGCAACGATATGGCGAAGAGTACCCAACCTCAGCGAATGCCTTCCACTCTCCTCTCATCAATGCTCCACTGAGAATGTCACCGAAAGACAGCAAATCGCGGGTTCTGCAAGAATCAGTTAATTGATTGCCCTCAACGAATGCCCAAGTGTCTCAATCACAGCTTCTTGCCTCTATTCCTCACCTGAACTCTCGACTAGAAAGATAGTCGATGAACTTGAGAAGGTGCTCGCCCTTCTTCAGGTGTTCTCGAGTCTCTCCACTGGGCTGGAAGAATACCAAATTTAGATATGTTTCACAGAAAACAGAGTCGAACGAAAACAATCTGACCCGTTGAATGTATCGTCTCCTTGTTCCTCGAACGAAGACTTCTCCCAGTCCGAATTGGAGGAAGAGAGCGACCTGAAAGAATCCCTTGTTTTGCTCTCGTAAAGGTGGCTAAACTGTGGTATCATTCCGTTGGATAAGCCTGTATTGGCAGACATGTGAACTCTATACTAACCAAGTGTCTCTCATTGAACTTCGAATCCTTCTGCATCCCACCAATGTGCTTCGCCCATTGAACGAGCACGTAAGAGGCTCGGGCGAGGCCTGAAAAATGTTATTCATATAGTTCTGGAATCGATAACAGATGCTATTTTGTAAGTCACCATCATTCTCCTCCATTGATCTTCTCATTATTGACCCCTCCTCGAATTGGCTTTTGAATGCGTTGTATCCATCTACATTCGCTTCGTTCTGGCAATAGTCGTCAATGAAGGTGGACAGTGCCTGGAATCACACGGTTTACTGATTGTTATGCTTAATTTCCCCACCACGATACGAAATGAACTCACAATCGCGAGTGGCTCATTGCTGTGCTCGGTAATCTCCTCAGGGAGGACTCTGACAATTCTCGGGTCGGGTCTCATCTTGATATCGGAGAGAACATCATAGAAGATCCATGGGAAGGAGAGGACGATCGAGGTTTGCTCTCCGTTCTGCATCTGACGATTCGCCGCTTCTGAAATACAGTTCGCTGAAGATACGTGAGGAAAACGCCGGTGACGCGTGGGCAAAATATGAAAAGAGGTGAGGACTGAGCCTCTGATTCTCGCCCATTTGCTTCTTACCATAACACAAGTTGTATGCAGCCGCAGCCTTCAATCGAATGTTATCGATGTTCCGGGTAGAGGAGCGGACAACTCGGCAGAGAATCGAGTCCTGTGTAAAAAATTATGTTGTTATTTTCGAAATTCATTATTATTTTTTTCTCACCTCGTCCACATCCCTCCTCTTCGTGTCGACCGTATCCAGCTCTGTCTGCCAGTGGAGGAACTGCAAATTCATATTTTTCGATTTGGCCTCACCCTAGCTCGCGTGCATTTCAGTAGAAAAAAATTATTACTAGAAAAGGCAAGACGGCGCACGCTACCACACAATGGAACAAAAGAACGGCTTGGTTTTTTTCAGTTTGTTAGTTTTATGTTTTTTCTTGGATATGCTCTCAGATAAGTCGGCGTACCCCACCACACAAAGGTACAGGACCCCTGCGTTGGGTTCCTACCCAGTCTGGTCTCTAATTAGGTGGCATTCTCGGAAGGTGCAATGCATAGCCACTTACCGTACTGAAGAATGCCTCCCTCGCAGCGTTGATTTCCCTCTTTACCTTCTCCTCGATGACCTGCAGATTATTAATTATTTAATAATTATTAATAATTACAGCACCTGGTTAGTGTTGTAGAGATTCATGTCGTCGACTTCCTTCTCACTTATGCGATTCTTGATCGAGATTATCTGTCCACTCATCAGTTCTCCCTCAGAAACGATGCCGTAGTGTTCCATGAGGGACTGAAATATCGAATCTACACCTCTTCTCTGACAAACACAGGACGAACTAACCCTGATTCCATGACAGTAAGTCTCCATCTCTCTTTTCACCGCGGTCTCATACTTCCTCCATCCCTCGATATTGAAGTCTGGGTCGATTGGGATCTGATGAGCCAGATTAGAATCATAATCCGAATTCCCTAATCTCACCATCTCAATCTGTTCCTCTCCCGCATCGACAGCATGCTGATATCGCTTGATTTCCCTGAGAGGTGAATTCTTTTTGACGAGATTATCCCTCTATTCAGATCTGATTCAAGCTTAGCTCACCTGAAGACGCTTCCCATGATTCCCCTCGACTCGTAGCCAGCATCGCGATACTTCTCCATGTAATCGGGCTTCCTTTTTGCCGTCTCGGAAGGAATCATTCTGCTTTCATCATCAGGATCCTACAACATATCAGATAAGGAAAAAACAATACGACTACCGTACCTCCTGAGGCTCTGTAGTCCTATCCTCTGGTTGTATTCCGTTCTTCTGGAAGTCGAGAGACTGCGAGATCTTCCTGGCGAGAGATCGAGCGGCCTGTAATTAAAGTATCTACGAGGTCAAGAATCTGACATACCTTGTTATCCAGTCCAAAGAGATCGGATATTGCGAGATGCGCATGAGAGAGCACTCCGATCTGTATGAATGTATGCTCAGTCGAGATATTATGATAGAATTATATAAATATTTTAATTTATAAATTACCTGTTCCTGCAGGATAGCTTCGATGTAGAACTTGGCCAGCATGTATTCCTGCAAAAGTAACGATTATGCTTTTTGATCGGGCCCGATTCGGGCAAAGTGCAGTTTACTCAGGTAATTCAAGATCAAGCTGTCTCCCCTCAAATCCCACTTGGCACCCTTCTGTAGTACTTTAAAGTTAGGCTAGATGAACATGGAGTTAGCAGTCTTTTCTTCTTTTATCTCCTCTCTCACAATCAGTGTGCAGTCTAACTCACGCAGGCGGTGATATCAACCCCTCCGTCCGCGTTGTGGATGATCGGCCACTTCTCGACAGCTTCTCCTTTGGGGAAGAGGGAGGCCTCCTCGTTGTGGTCGAAGAGCATCTGGGGATCCCAGATGAGGGAGTAGTCGTCACCGTCGAGGTCGGAGCCTGAATGTTTATTTGCACACTTGTCAGGTATTCTCAAGTACCTATGTATATGGCTCGCCTATGTTTTTCACTACTCGAGTTCATTTTCTTGATCGAGAGGTCAAGCTACTCGATCTAACAACACTATTCGGCATGTGTCAGTTATATTCCTTGTTCTATAGAACTATCGAAATAACCCCCACATACCAGCCATCTCATCGGGGTGCGGGCGTGGTCCATGTTGAGGAAAGACGACGACGTCTACTAGATGTCGCAGTCCAGGCACGTCGATGGCTTCAAATCGACGGACGTCGCCCTTCTCGATGCAAGGGTTCTTCGTCATCATCACGGGGCCTGAATTAGCGTGATTACAAGCCTAGTTTCGATCCCTTATTGTGTATCATCATTCTCAGATTCCTCACTGATTCGATCACTGACATCACTGACACAATCCGATTATAGTTGATACCTTTGAGAATGATGGCCCCCGCAGCTCCGGACGAGCCATCCACTTTCCTCGCTCGACTCGCCATGTGCTTGCTGGTAGAGGACGAATATTGGCAGAAGATCTGTAATAATGCCGAGTTACAGTGGTAAAATGGCCTGAATTATCAAGAAATAAGGCAATTTACCTGTCCATACTGCAAAATTCCCGTCGTGTCAACCACACCGAACATGGATCTCCCAAAGTCGGACGGAATTCGAATCTGCATCTTGTTCAGTTGGCGGTCTGGAAAGGTATTTTATCATTTATTTTCGAAATAAAAACAACTCACTCAGAACATATCTCAGATTAGCCGTGAGCATCGACCTTAGAAATGGTTCGGACGTGAATTTTATCGGATTCGCATCGGAGAAGACTTCGATGCAGAAGGGGAAGGACATCTCCTGTAAGGAAATTCAATTCAAGAGCTTCGTTTAGCTATCAATCACTCAAGTGCATTCAGTAAGCGTAAATTCGGCGACGAAAAAATTGATTATTAGTAACAGCAGCCTATTCTCCTCTTCCTTATTTTAGACCAAATATCGAATCTCCACCTTGACAGTCTCCCTTGCTCGATGTTCTATGTACAGCGAGTAGATGACGTTTCTCAGCTGGGTATCGAGTAGTTGCTCGATTCGATCTGCCATTCGCTTGTGACAGGCAGCCGATTGGTCCTCAGAGACCTAGAAGTTGCTCATTTTGGAGGTTTCGAAGCGAAGATCATCGAGAAATCCATCCTCTTCTTCACTCAAGCTAAGTGAGACTGGTCGATAGACTTGGAGAGAATAAGAGACGGAGTATGCGATACCTGGGAGAGGATATTGAGCATGGGTCGATTGAGGAAGAGAGGAGAGGCGGACGAGTACTTGACGATCTCCAATTTTGTCTCTGATCCCGCGATCGGCGATTCTTCCACTTCGAACCTGTAGAGACAAACATTTCGACATCGTTTTCCACTCCCAATTTCTACTAATCTCCCGATCGCGCCTAAATGTTCTCTAGCAGGATTTTTTGCCACATCAGGTTAGATCACTCCACACACATCCTAACACAGTTGCTCTTATAGAAGTTAAAGATGGCCGAGCAATCAGTACTGATATCACCTATCGAAGCCGATTGTAACACAGTTCTCACTTGTCCATGCTCGGCCTGATGAATATCTTCTTGCTCTCTTCATGTCCCATCATCTTCATCAACTTATTCCTCTTGTCAATCATAGGATCGACAGCAAGAAGACCCTTCTGGCCCTTGTGCCGGATCTCAAATTCGAATATGTTTGATGTTCTCCCTATTATCTTACCTGGAAAGCCGACGCGATCTTGGGCAGACCATGCTCATTGCTGAGGTCATTAGCCAGATTGAATGAGATCGTTCCAACTCCATCAGAGAAGCAGTAGGGCTCGAATAATTCTATTTATAGGGGGAAGTTAGAATCGGTCCTCACCTTTCCCTTGCCCTCCTCATCTAGAGACATTCCACCGATGTAGTCATGGACCACGCCCACATCCGCCATTTGAAGGGGGGAATCGGAGGCCTGAATGACTAATCAGGTAAAAGAATTGCCAAGACGCAGGTAGCTCACTCTCGCTTGAGTGAAGCACTGTCCCTGCCTGGCCAGCCACTTTGGAATGCTCGTGAGACGGTCGAAATTGCCCAGATTCTTGCGGATCCCTCGGGCCTTAATGCGTGAATCAGGGCAGCCAATAAGTTGATCTCACGAAAAGATAACGGCGAGGTAATGGCAAGATGACACCAGATTACTAGATTAAATGTCCTTTTCCCTGAGCCCCTCCACTCGCCCACTGAAATAGATCACTAACCGTCTTTGTTGGATTATTTTTATCCTGGTGAAACATGTATATCCCATGGTCTCTCAGCTGCGAGTTCGAGTTGCCCAACCACACGTATGATCGACCTGAAGTCAAGGAATACCCGTCAGCTTTAGGCTTCAGACTCACCGGCGAATTCAATCCCCTCATCAATAAGCACTGCTCTCATTGTATTGTTGATGATTCGCTCTCCGCATGACATCTTTCGCATGTACTCGCCCGAATCATCCCTGGCAAGGTTTAACTAATAAATAAAACAAATAAAAACAAAAACAAAAACAACAAAAACAACAAATACTGACCTGAAGCTTACTCGAATGATCTCCGTTCCGTTGTTACTGTGTCGACTGAGCACTCGATTAGCCATCAATGTTTCGTAACCGACAAAGAGTAGTCGAGTGGGGGTTTGCACAAACTAAAAAATCCATTTTTATTGATTCTATTTTTATTCTGTACCTTCATGACTCTCGTGTAGCCCATCTCTTTCTCTTTCTTCGTGAAGGCTGTTGTGCGAGTAGCCGAGAGACTGTCGTTCCATTCCTGGGAAGATAATTTTAAAAAAAAAATGTAAAAAAATTATGTTCGCAGCCAATAAAACCCACCTTCTCGAACAATCTCATCACAGTCCCGTGTGGGCGGTTCTCAGATACGATCGCGAGCAGATTCTCCATTACAACCAGCGTTCTCTGAATGATTTTGGCACTTCAAGAAGAGATAGGAGCACTCATACCTGCTCGCTCGACCCATATCTTTCACACACCAAATCGACGAAGTCGTACCAGTGGTTCCTGCATGATGGGAGCATTGGAACTTATCGTCAAGCCTCTCTCTATCTCTCTATCGATAGGGAAGAAGGTGAGATTAGGGTCACTCACTTATCGCACAGCATCTGACATCGAATATCCATTCCTCGCTGGAGAATGCCCTCGAGAAGAGCTTGGATGCGGAACCGCTGAAGATATTCTATCATTTCTCAATCGATCAATTGCCTCCCCGTGTTCCTCAATGGAAACGCACTTGGCGGTCATCTTGACACACCTTGGGCTCAATTTGCTGAGCAATGTGAAACTTGTGAGCGATTGAAGCGTCCGTATGGCAGACGAGACGAATCGAGGCTTGCTGGAAATAATAACACATTTTTTTATCATTTTTATTTATTACCTTGATCTTTTTATGAACGTAGTCGTCGAAGTCGTCCTCGACGCCGTAGGGATTCACCTGCAATTGTGGACGTTTTAGGAACAATTTCTGGCACTTTTCACGCTCAAGGATGTGTTTCACAAGCAAAAAGATATGAATGAATAAAAACGAGAATTGGTAGCCAGAAAATGGCTAGGTATACTTCGCTTGTGTGCCACGCACCTTCTCAAGGAAGTATCGGTCTTCATGCTTATCATATGTCCAGATCTTCCCCTCCCACATCGGAATCTGGTCGTAGCAGGTGAACTCCACCGATTTGTTGGTTTTGTGCCTGCAATCATTCAACTACATTTTCATTATTTTTTTATATTTTCCTGATCAGATTAGCAAGATACGGCCAGAACGAAGCCCTAGTCAAACATAACACTAACCGGAGACGAGAGACGATATCATAGATAAGATGATCGAGACTTGATTCCTCTGAATCGAACCTCGCCTTCTGAAATATATTAATTAATTCGCTAATTTAACTACAAATACTCACGATGTGGTCTTCGTCAAACTCCAGTATCAACAGTTTTGACTCGTGAAGTACTGAGCGGTTGGAGAGTTCTCCTGGGTGCTTCCCTCGATTGATTTGCAGTCGATGCTCGTATTCGCCGTATTTCAAGTACTGAAGAACAATAAATAAATATTTAAAAAATAAAATAAATTTTAAAAAATAGGTGCTTACGTCTTTATTGAAGAAGACGAGTCCGTTCGAAGTGCCTGCTTGATTGTCGTTTCCATTGGTCTGTAATCGGAGGAATTAGTGGATAGAAGTTCTAATTCCTCCGATAGACTCCGATGGACGTTAGCTGAGGTTATTTGCACAGACTCAAATAACCTCAGCTAACGCCCAGTAAGTTTCACTTGATCCGGAATCGAAGTCAATCTCTAAAACACACTTACTTGCTTCTGCTCAACGCCCACATTCCTCAGCTTCACTTGGATCTTTGGCGGGAAGTCAAGATGGAGAACGAGCGCGCTTCGGCTTACGCCATTTCCTGAACATTTTTAGATTTTCGCCTCAAAATTCGCTATAAATTTCAGGAAATTAGCTGGAAAGCCGAAATTTGAAGGCGAATTTTACTTCCTCACCCAAGTCGCGCTGGTCGACTGCGAACTTCTTGATGGAGGACATGTTGACCTGTAATGGGCGATTCATCTAAGGATTCAGAAGCTGTGGTAATGCAGTGAGAACTATCAAAGAACGACAACTAACCGTCACTTTGTACAAGGCGAGGAACTCTCCAGCTTCCTCGTTGTCTGGGTGAGATTCCTGAGTAATTTGTTTTATTATCTCTCGAGAACTTGATTAGTTCCTCAGTTCAGACTCGATTTGTGTCTTGAATAGACTGTCGGGGGGATGAAAAACGGGTATTCGCGGAGGTCCCCGGAAAAGTTTTTCTGATCCTCCACCTTTTCCCGACTAGCCAATCTCACATGAACAATGTGTGAAACTCAACCATTCTTCCGAGGAATATCACACGTGCCAAAAATTTACCTTATTGTTGAACATGATGGTAATCTGCCTTCTGTCGTACTCGAACGAAGCGTCGATGTCCTTCTCGAAGGAGAAGCCGTTCTTGACGTCATCTTCGGTCCGTCTCCCTCCTTCCTGGAATGATAGGAGTTATCAGAAGGAACTACTCTATATTTGTCGGCACTCGCATAGAGATAAATACTGCTGTTATCACGAATATTTCTCGACTACTACGTCTTCTAATCACAATTACTCACGACTTCCCAGTGGACGGCCAGTGGAGACGGGAGGTCGGAGCGATCGGACTCGTTGATGATAGATCCGAATTTAATTCGGCGCAGCGGAATCTCTCGGTGCTGATTTCTTAACAAAAAATAATTCTCACACGAATTATTAGTGCATATTAACTCACATCAGCCTCAGCGGATAGAGGAGCTGAGAGTGAGTGTAGAGAGTGGGAACATCGCACTGGTGCCTGCAAGCCTTTTCTATTGTTTTCGACATTTTCGAAAATAAAGTTTGAGGGAGAAGGGGTGAAACTAACTCCCAGTATTCCCAATCCTGCGTCTTTGTGACAATCATGTGGAAATCTCGAGCCAGTCGAACGAGATTCGCCTGCCAGTCAGGGGAAGTGGCCTGAAAAAAAGTCATTATTTTCACCTTTCGCAAGCCAGTCAGAGCTGCGAGAACAACGATTTCTCAAGCAATCTAGCCTTTATCTGGAAGATCCATCGCGATTGACCTGTTCCCTCAATTGGCGTCACCAGAATCTCGCCCACTTCGGCCTTTACATCAACCATAAACGTCGCTTCCTGAAATGGAAAATTTTGATGATTATTTCCACCAATTCTCACACTTTCCACTACAACGTTTGCAGCTATGCAAGAGTCAGTTATGTTTCACAAACTACAGTCGATCAAATACGGAAACAGACGATGACTTACGAAAAGCCGGTCCTTCAAGTACTTCTTCAGTGCTTCTTCGTCTTCTTCAGTCGACCCGTCCCGATGGAGAACTTCAAAGCGCATCGGCACTTCGATCGGCTGGTTTTCCCCATCGCGAGGGCTCTCTGAAAATGATTTCATGACGAAAAAGGCCTTCGAATATCATTGGACAGTCAGTATCTCTATCTCCCGATATCACCATAATTTTGTGGTCTACCTTTCGATCTCCCTTACCTCACGTCAACCTCAAGTGCTCAGCAATGGAACTCACCGTAGGGAGAGATCGGGATCGGAATTTGGACCCTCCTCAGTAGTCCTCTAGTATCTCCCTTGTATCCTCCTCGATTTTGGTCTCTGTTGGTGAAGTTCCGTAGTAACCCGTTGTCGAGGACTTTCTGAAAGTGCCGAGGAGTTGGCTCCTGGAAACGAAAAATAGCAACTTCTTGGACACTAGATCCCATCAGCCAGCCCTACAAGTGATTATTAGCTTTTGATACAATCATTCATGGAGGTAAAACATGGAATCCACTAGGAATCGGCCATGTTTCAAAAACAACACGCCCTATCCAAAATCATAGGTGCTGATCACAACACTGTTTTCTAGACTCGATAGATAATATATTTCTAATTGTTTGTTGTAAACAATCACCATTGCCACAGTTGTTGTCCCCGCTCACTACCCGTTGGATCCTGAGGATTGAAGTAGATCTGAAGGACAGGAACGACATCGATTTATTCGTTGACAGATAGTTGCATAGCAGAAGCATACCGCAAATATGAATGATCAACGATGATATTCAGATCACATTTATACTTTGAGATGTCAATAAAACAGACAGGCATGTAATCAGCATAGGATGAGAAAACCGGTGATACACGCCTTACAACACAAGACCAGGTGAATTTCATCAGAACCTCCACATGATATTCGAGATTACTGTTATTATCTTAGCTATCGTATCTTATCTATGATATCTTATCATGAGTGTGAACACCGAAATGGGTGAATGGCCAGACAATGATGTTTTCGTCACGTTTTGATAACGAAACGATGGAATGAGGGCCAGGTAATTAATCAGGCTCTCGAAGCCAGCAGAGCAGATGCTTGAGTTGCGTAAGAACTGTGGGAAGACAGCGACGTAGTCGCTAGTACATGATTCGTAGGGTATCCTTTAACAGAGACTATCCGAGAGAATTTAGAAAGGGCCGTACAACGATTTTTTAACCTATGCTCAAAAAATGTCCCCAGGGGTGCTTTTTCACGTAGAGTTCGAAAATCTACCTTAGGAAGCCGTATCTCTAACCCCACATTCCCTGTGGCACACTCCACCCTACCAGGGGGTAAATGCAATTTCGCGAATGGCGCTCCAAACCCCTACAAATTATATATCTTCTTGTAGATCTCGACGAGACAAACATTTTTTGTGAAGAAAGTGAAGGCCTATCTCTTCTGTGAAAAAAATATTTTGGTCGAAAGTTTTATTTTGTACGTCGTGAAAAATTTTTGGCCGCCGTGTAAAAATATTACTTTTCCATTCGATTCGCAATGCATTTTTACCCCTTAGTGCAAAAATTGAGCCGGATTGATTTTACCCATTGTTGTTTCATAGGCCAAAGAATGGGCGCAACCTCGATTTTCGACCATTTTTCTGTTTTTTGAAATCGAATTTCTCAAGTGGTTGGAGATCGGGAGTCAAATTTTCATCATAAATCAACTAATATGAACCAAAACAATAATTTATGAGGTTTAGAAGAAAATTGGGGATAAAAAATTTCCAACGAAAATTTCACAAAATTTGAAAATTTTCATACAAAAAAAATTTCACCGATTTCCTTCTAAACCTCATAAATTATTGTTTTGGTTCATATTAGTTGATTTATGTTGAAAATTTGACTCCCGATCTCCAACCACTTGTGAAATTCGATTTCAAAAAACAGAAAAATGGTCGAAAATCGAGGTTGCGCCCATTCTTTGGCCTATGAAACAACAATGGGTAAAATCAATCCGGCTCAATTTTTGCACTAAGGGGTAAAAATGCATTGCGAATCGAATGGAAAAATAATATTTTTACACGGCGGCCAAAAATTTTTCACGACGTAT
>LS532574.1:329795-357089 GCA_900490775.1 Pristionchus maxplancki
TTTCTTCACAAAAAATGTTTGTCTCGTCGAGATCTACAAGATGATATATAATTTGTAGGGGTTTGGAGCGCCATTCGCGAAATTGCATTTACCCCCTGGTAGGGTGGAGTGTGCCACAGGGAATGGGGGGTTAGAGATACGGCTTCCTAAGGTCGATTTTCGAACTCTACGTGAAAAAGCACCCCTAGGGACATTTTTTTAGCATAGGTTAAAAAATCGCTGTACGGACCCTGAAGAAAGTATCTCAATTCTCTCAGATAGTCTCTGTTAAAGATCAAGGACCGTTTGACGATTTTTCATGATTAGTCAGCTCTTACCTATCGCCATAGACGTCAGCACCTGTACCTCATTCGAGATTCGAAAACCGAATGATTGAGATCTCGATGGAGATAATCCACTATGAGCTCGCAGTGAAGCTCCTGAAACGAGTTTCGAATAAGTTTCACATGGTACTGTAATGATGGAGCAAATCTTCTCATTTCTATCTTTATTTTATTTTATTATATTTCATTTTGGCAAAAGAACGACTAGATTACAACATTAGCCCAACAGTGCAGTAATGTGGTGCAGATCTCATTTCCGTCATTATCTCATGCCCAGTTTAGTTACTCCACCCATCCCATTGTCAATGAAAACTCAGAGTGATCTCTATTTGAACCTGCTCTAATCCACCCTTGTAATGTCATCTTCTCTCGATTTCCCTACCCTTCTTTTTAGCCTCGTTGCTTGTTCCCTGATGGTCCCGTGAAGCACTCAACGCGTACTGCGTGCAACTATCCCCGATCAGTACAATTGTCAGCACAAACAGGGAGAAGTGAGGAGAGAAGGGGAGATAGGGACGGACGGGTGTGTACCCACCTCTTTCTCTCTCGCACCGATCGCACCCAGTTCGCATTGGGTACTATTTGGGTGCCGTTTGGGTACGGTTCGAGTGGGTTTGGGTACGCACCGACCGGTTATCTCCCCTATTTTTCCATCGTCCCTTTCTCACTCTCATTTTCCCATTGTACCGAACAACAAATTCATAGCGATTGCTATATTGTGTGAGTGACTAAAAGAAGGAAAGTACTGGCGATCAAACAATTCAGACTAACCGGCATATTATTTCCTCCTTCTTCAATATCCCGATAACAAGCGCTCTATTAAAAATACCGTAAATCGCCTTTGTTGAAATATTGAAGAGCTCGAAGAGACACATTTTATTCCCTTTGCATTTTGCACAGTGAAAGTCTGCAAGAAAAGCGCAGACGCACAAAAAACGCAAAAAAAACGAGGAGAAAACGGCCAAAAAACGGGTCAAAACCGCCTAACAATGATCGAACAGGGAAGAGAGCACTATAATTTGTCACGTACTCCCAAACAGTAATCTACTTCCGCAAATAACCCAGCTGAGCGTGAAACCGAAACAAATAAAAGAGATGCAGGGACCTGATGACGAACAGCTTTCGAAATCCAGGAAATGAGCTGCGGGGGTAAAACGTCGAGTTGTTTTGTCATTCAGTAGCCCTAAATCCCTCTACATCACTTCACTATTTTAAATATTTGGTAAACTAAACTCTTTAGTCCTAATTAATCAGTTAATGGGAATAACACAGATGTTGCTAGTCCCAATATTTCCGCAAAACGGCTTGGAGAGGGCGAATTATAATCAAACGTGACAATCATAGCCAACAATCATTACAACATTGCCATTTTTGTTACGCTAATATACAGAACAATTACATAAATAAATAATTGACTCGCCTGTTAGTGATTCATGTTGGATTCGCTAGCTCGCGAAAAAGGAGTGGTCAGAGTCGAATCCATCACCAAATCACTAAAATGAGAGAGGATTAGGGATAGCGAATGAATTGAAACACTAACAATAATTGGATATGATAATATTCATTCAATAAAGCGATCAAAAACAACCAATCATCGTGAATCCCGACAAATTACGGATCGGAGGAGCCGGGAAAAAGGCAAAAGTTAGAGGAAAAAACTTACAGTCTGTCAGTGCGCACCACATCTCTTCGTGGTGAGAGCTGCTGGGAAACCGCGGACAATTTGAATTTCGTGTGCTTATATTATCATTCTTCTTTTGCTTTTATTAGCACTTTAATTAATATACAATTCAGCCATAACGGTGCAATTCCTAGTCATCTATTCTTTACGGATATCGTTCACACTTCCAATGTGAAATTGAATTGACGAATCCTGATATTCTTCTTCCTTCTTCCTCCTTATCATATTTGGAGGAATGAAGACTACTCTATCGCCATGTCCCGATATCTTCTCCGCCATCATTTGTGAGAATTGGGATGAAATAAAGTGTTGCAATAGTGTTTTGTGCCAATTCCTTTGTACAGTGATTGAATGATTGTTTTTCAACGGGAGTGGCCAATCAAGGGAGAGGCAGATCCGTCATTTCCGCTCTCCTCGTCAATGCCGTCAATGCAAAATTAATCAATCAATTGAATTGCTAGTGATTGTCTTAAGCGAGGGAAGGAAATAAATTATTGAGTTCCACAACTGGTCGGCTGCCGTCCTAATCATCCCTCGAACTCTTCCGCTTCTTCAAAATGTGCGGATCAAATGGGAATTATCCGAGTTATCTTTCGTCTTCCCTTCTTCTCTTCCCCAGAAAGGACCATCACTCAGATAGAGAACGTTCGAGAAGGTAAATCGAGCGAAATAAAGACTGTGGGAATTGAAGAGATGTCGGGAAGAGAAGACCATCTTCTATCCCTCACTCCCTCCATACTCATTTCCCTTGAACAGTCTCTACAGTCCTCTCCCAAAGAGGATCCCTCTTTGAAGATGAGTCCACGTCCCTTTTCCTCTCCAGTGGAAATTGTGCCTCGAGATTGATCTATTGCTAAAACACCTATCACAGTTGTTTTAGTGATCGACCAATCCCTAGGCTATTCTACTGTTGCTTGCTTCCCTTCCCCATTCATGTTGCTTGCTTCCCTTCCCTATTGATCGACTGCACCTTCTGATCCCTCTTCTCCAATGTCTAAGAGAATGCAGCACAAAAATAGCACAAAAACAAAAACAAAAACAGAGTGATTGTGGTAAATATTGGATATGTCTACTTCAAAAACAATAGAAACTTGTGGAACGATGAACCGGTACTGAAATCCACTGCTGGAGATCAAAAAGGATGTGAGATTCATTGATATGCGAAAAATGAGAAGGCAGAACATCAACAAGTCTTCACACGGGATTGACAGAGTGGGAGGAGGGTTGATATTGGTCATGGCAGCGGAGAAAATGGAAACAATTGGAGCATGAGAGGGTCCAGAAAGGTAGATGGCACTTGAGAATTGTGGATTGCTGCAGCTACAGAGTGCTGCTGCAGCAGCAACTGATGCATCGTGAAGCTGAACATCTTAGCGTAAGTTGCAGCAGCCGACAGCTGCAAGGGCTGCAGCACAGGGACCTCGATCGCTGCAGCAAGTGGCTGTTGGGGCTGCATCTTAGCGCTCTTCTTGTTGGTCCGCTTGGGGCGAGGGGCAATCGACTTCTTGTTCTTGTTTTTTCGCGGCTTGTACTTACACATCGGGTGCTTGACCGCGTTTTCCTTCCATAGAGCCCTCGCCTATAAAAGATCAGAGAGGGAACAGCCCTCTTCCTTTATGTTTTGCAGTAAACAATGCGAATCTACCAATATCCAGATTCTCCAGTATGATCTCCTTTCAGCCCTCAGCGCTTCAGAATCATTCTACAATCGTTCATCATCGTGTGGAAAGAAATTGGAGCACTAAGGGTCAGGGAAGATCACGAGAGTGGGGAAAGGTTGGGCAGGGTACGGTATTGTCTCTGGGGTATGGAGAAACACTGATATTTTCGCCAGCAAATCCCTTTGCATTTGCTTGTTATTTTTCAGGGAAAGATGACAGGCAAGAAACTGTTTTTAGAACAACGTTCTCAAATGAGTCAGAAAACGAGAGCCCAGAGCAATAGAGTAAGAGTCAATGCGGTTCGAGGAGAGTCAGAGAGAGAAAGAATGTTTTTTTCTCGTTTCAAGAGGTATAAAAGTGGTACTAAACAGTTCAGAATCACATTTCATCCTCCTTTTGACATTGTGAAGCTCGAAGCGGCGTTCCCCTTCGTCTACTTGGCAATTCTGTTCCTCGTCCAAGACTTATCCTCTCTCCTCTACTGATATCGATGGATCCGACTGCTTCTCCCGATTGCTCTGTCATCGAGTAAGTATCCGGAAAATGAGAGAAGATTTGGAAAAAGGACATCGCAAACTGTATTGAAGGGATGAATTGAGAGCTTTATGGACTGATTGATGCATCGTCTTTAAATAGTCGTTTCTGAGAAGGCAATGATCCTGCGCAGTCAGATAGAGCGAGAGAGTGGGCGAAATGGAGAAAGTCCGAAGAGCGATTTAGGAAAACAAGTGTGACTCTCTTTCTTTCCGTTGAATGAACAATGACTCATCATAGGTGTGCCGTAGGACTTGTGTATCTAATCAACTCATTTTCAGCGATGATCTTGTCGATTCCCTGTGCGAACTGGACATCGGCACTTGTTCGGCGATCGACGATTCCAGGACAGCCAATTCCCAGGTTTTCCACAGATTTCTGCTCGTTTTCCAGGCTCGAAATGCCCGAAAAAATTGTATTCAGGAATCCGGCCCACTCCGAGACGTCGTCCGATACAAAAGACTGGCCTTCTTCGACAATGCCTCGGATGTGAGTGATACGGTAGGATTACTGTAATTCGTCCAATGGGGATTACATGATTGCTTCTAACTCAACTACTTTAGGTCCCTCTCGATGATCATAATACCGATGCGGAGATTCTGACTAAGGCGCTTCGACTTAGAATGGTATACGGTACCAAAATCAATCGACATTATTTCATTCAGGAATACATGTACAGAATCGGCAACTCGTTCCCCTCAACTGCGAGCAATTTCATCGATGGATACTACCCTGCGAACCTGCCTGGAACGAGTGGAACGAGTGGAATGCGATCTGAGTCATGTATGGATCAGAGCGATATTTGTCGCCAACGATAGCGTCCATTTCTGTGAAAATTTCACAGTAATCCTGTAATTTTAGTGGACGAGACTCCCTTCCACCCTCCGAAGTCTCTTGAGGATCACTGGGGGCTCATCAATCCTATCCCTATCCCAGAGAAAATCTACTCGCTGTGGAGAAAGGATGGCGTGGTTAGTTCTAGGTCGCTACAAATCATCAGTAGACCGAAATCGCTCACAATAAATATGTCGGATTCTCTTTCGGGCTTATAGAGGGATGACATGCTAAATTTGCTGGTTTATGCATGAGCACTCCTCGGAGATACTCAAATGTCATTAAAGATATTGAGGTACTTCCTTTTTGCTATTTCAGGTACTCGTTGGCGAAACTGAGGGTGAGATTCTCCCCGAGATCGCCGCTCGTCTCGTGAACAGAGAGGAATTTCTCAAGGACTTGACGACGCTGATGGCCGCAATGACTGATGGACCTCTGTGAGCATATCATCGAAATGTACCTCTTTTTATCAGATGCATGAGTCGAAACCCCTTTTCAGGAAGTAATTCTCCCATAGGAGACTCGAGATTCTTCAGAAGCGCTTCGATCTTCACGTCATGGTGAATGACGAGCGAGAGCAGGCGGAGCAGAAGGCCGTCGCCCACAAGGACTTCTACAACGTCTTTAAAGTGAGCAGATCTGGTAGCTTTTCTCTGTTCTATGAGGAACGAATAAGAAGCCATAGAAACATTGGGAAAGCAAGGTACTCTAGCTTGGCCGCTTTCGAGAGTAAAATCGCTTGATCTGACCGTACCTGTACTTTTTTTCTGCATCTAAATGAAGTGAACTGGTCCATCTCACATCCGAACTGTTTTAGGTGGATACCCACATCCATGGGGCGGCTGCCATGACGCAAAAGCACCTGCTCCGCTTCATCAAGCGGAAACTGAAAGTGGAGAGGGATACCATCGTTCTGGAGCAGGTATTGCTGGAAATAGTCTCTTGGACGGTCGAATATTTACTTTAAAAATACGATTTTCAGAAGGGGGTGCCGAAGACACTCCAGATGATCTTCGATGGCATTGGAGAAGATGGAATCTCAGTCAGTGACTCTTTTATGGAATTAGTTTCGAAAAATTACGGCTTCTCAAACCAATCGAATACTAATCCAGGCGCAAGATCTGTCCATCGACGTGCTTAATATGCACGCCGACAAGTCAACTTTCCATCGATTCGACAACTTCAATGCGAAGTGAGTGCAAAACCACCCGTTTTACGCCTATCGAGGACTGATGCTTCTTTCAAATTCATCATTTCCAGGTACTCCCCGATGGGTCAGACAGTCCTCCGAGACATCTTCATCAAGACCGATAACTACATTAACGGGAGATTCTTTGCTGAGTGCCTAAAGGAACGGCATCCATTACTATGGCCCTTAACGAAATGCATTCAGGAGGTCTTCTCCGACTTGGAAGACTCCAAGTATGTGAATGCCGAGCCCCGTCTCTCCATCTACGGACGTAGCAAGGTACAGGTTCTTTCTTTCCATTTACGACCAATATCATTTTTGATATCTAGTGATCTTTGATCTCTGCAGAAAGAGTGGGATCTCCTCGCCCACTGGGCAATCGATCATGACGTCTGGTCGCCGAACGTGCGATGGATCATACAAGTGCCCAGACTGTTGTGAATATTGCAGCATTTCCTGATTCGAAAGTGTCGATTCACAAAAAAACAATCAAAATCGCAGCTCGATCTTCAAGAAGACGGGCTCCATCGCAAACATCGACCAGTTCTTGGACAATCTCTTCACTCCACTGTTCGAGGTAAGTAAATGATTATCATATCTCTCTATCTTATTATCTTTTCTGACCAGATGTGCCCACTGATATATATCTGATTCATTTCAGGTCACGAACGATCCCTCCTCTCATCCTCACCTCGCTCGTTTTCTCAGCCAAGTCTCAGGATTCGATTCGGTTGATGATGAGAGCAAGCATGAATTCGCTCAGGTTAGGACCCGATAATATACTGGTACATTTAAACGCCATTTCCTGTTCTCTCTCTCTTGTCCTTCTCCTGCCGACTACACTTCCGACGAGAATCCTCCCTACAACTACTACCTCTTCTACATGTATGCCAACCTCTGCTCACTCAACGCGTTCAGACGGTGAGCCATCAATTAGAACCACACTGAGATATTGTAAGCACTCCCTCGAGAAGGAAGAATAATTAGCCCTCAGGTTCCTCGGGATTAGGCAGAAAAGGGGTCATTACTCATGTTCAGACTACGAGGCCTGAACACGTTTTCCCTCCGACCTCACTGTGGAGAAGCCGGGCACATCTCGCACCTCATCGGAGGTTTTCTCACTTCAGAATCAATTGCCCACGGACTTCTGCTCAAGAAGGTGAGAATTAATCCCTTGACCGGAAGTTGAACCAGGGGCTCCCTTTGAAACAAGCAAACCATTCCTTGACTGTGCCTAGTAGTAGGTGTTCTATGCTAGGACTTCTTGTAACCCTTGATGAATCATACTGCTCGGATAGATTTTTTGGAATGTTTCTCTTGGCAAAATTGCTCTACAAATGCAGTGGGAATAATGTGTGAATATTAGTGGCACAGAACTAGAGACGAGTCTTATTTAGGCCTGAACAATGCATTTCAGGCTCCAGTGATGGAGTACTTGTACTACCTCTCGCAGATTGGGGTCGCCATGTCCCCAATCAGCAACAATAACTTGTTCCGGCTGTACGAGCGAAACCCCGCCCACGAATTCTTCAAGACAGTAAGGTTTGCTTCTTTGAGACTAGTAATATAATACGCATTTCACATCACATCAAATCTCCGCTTTAGCATTTGGCATAGATAGACAGCATTGGACCTCCGTACTGGTGATAGCATCAAGTAGTACTTACATTTGACAGTATTATTTTTTAAAAAAACCTAATCAATGAATTGTCAGGGCCTCAACATCTCTCTCTCAACCGACGATCCTCTCCAATTTCATTTCACGAGAGAGTCCCTCATGGAAGAATACTCCCTTGCTTCTCAGGTCAGAGCTGATTGAATCGACATCACCGTAGTTTCTTGTCTATCATTACCTTGACATTCTGCACAATCTTATGTCTTATCTGATCTTTGATCTCTCTCAGATGTGGTTGCTCTCTTCAACTGATATGTGTGAACTGGCTCGCAACTCCGTCCTCCAGTCAGGATTCGAGGACAGCGTGAGTGATTCCCCTTTGTTGATATGTATCGTTCGTACTTTACATGATTAATCTCTAGTTTGTGCGATCCTATGCGGAAGATAGAGCTATCAGAGTAGGCGTGAAACGAGATCCATACTTCAGGTCAAGCGATGCTGGTTGGGAAGGGACTTCAAACAGGAGGGAATCAAAGGAAACGATGTCAAGAGGTCGAACGTGCCCAAAATCAGGTGAGAATAATAAATCAGGAGATATTTGACTTTGTTTTTTACAGCATTCTTGAAAAATAAAATACACGAATGGCCTGTGATAAGAGACAAGTGATTTGTGATACTATTTCAGACTCTCATACAGACACGAAGCTCTCGTGGAGGAGCTAACCCTCCTCTTCTTCAAGTCGAAGCAGAACAGCAAGAAGCAAGCAGCAAGTAGGAATTAGTAGTCTCCCATCTCTTCTTTTCTCACATTCGAATTCTCGATTTCTTGATATCCTCTATTACTGAATTCTTCGTGTTGGTCGATGTGGAGCATTCCACTTCTCTCTTCATGTAATCTAAACCTAATCGTGTGTCTGATGGTTTTATGCTCGAGATTACTCCAATCACTTGTTTTCTCGTGTTGCTCGATGTGATGCTTCCCTTTTCCCTCACGTTGCAATTGTCTTCTCTCGAAGGTGTTCATTAGTGTCGATACTTCACCTATTTCTGTCTTTCTCACTCGCTACATGTGTATTCCAAAATCCCAAAAGTCCCAATTCTCACATTCTGCATGCTGGAATCATTATTCTCCCATCTCATCAGTGATCTCGTCTCTCATCAAATGTCGCTCAATCGAACTTAATTTTCCAATTAGGAGAAGACATCATCGATCGCTCTCTCAACTGTCATTCCCTCATTGTACTCTGTGGTCATCCCTTCTCTTCATCATTTCATTCTCGAGTTCCCATAAAGAGAAAAATCGTATTTATTGTCGAAAGTCTCAGTTTGAACACAATATGGAAGGAATAGTGACCATCGAAGTGAAGGGTTAGAACATTCACAATCGTTTTGCATCGTTAAACATCATTCCATACTAATTATTCGCGATTCCAATCTAGTAAAAATACGATGCGGAAATGCGCGAAAGGTGGTAGAAATATGCACGGATAGACCAAGGAAGACCGGATGAATGTATGCATGGAAGAGAGAGATGAAGGGGAGGGATGAGGAAGAGCCCCCCCCCCCCTCCTTATCCAGCCGTGTTGTCATAGCAACGAAGGAATCTCCTTCACGATTAGAGGGAGGGAGAGTGATAGAGACGAGGAGGAGGGGAGTTAGAGAGGAGATCCCCCTTCCACTTTGGAATTTCGCACCCGAATAGCCAATCAGAAATTGAGCACACATGGTGAAATGAAGGGGTCGAACCATGAATTAACCAAACATTTTCGAGGGAAAGACATATTTGGACGAATTGTGTACATCTTTCCACCTACAACTGTCTTCTATTCTAATGTGTTATAAAAACAGAGAAAATCACTTCGACAACTTGATCATTCATCGTTCTCTGTGATCATCCCATTACTTTATACTCTTCTATTCATCGTGTACACTCCTATCCCACACGAGATCACATATGATTATTGCATGAAATCCTAGCTTGATCATCGCCAAATATCATACATAAAGCTATTTTATCGATATTTAACAGAAATAATACAATAAACGATAAGGGTAGTTACAATTTTTTTCGTCCTTGAAATCTTCGTTTTCGTCTTGTAGTGGTCATCGATCCGAGATAAAGTTGGGAACATCTTTTAATATTAAGCCCGGTGAATGATCGATGTGTTGGACTGAATTGAATAAATTATAATTTCCAATCCATGGATCTGAAATTACCTCGTGTTCGTTGGTTGCGTTTGATGGAGAACAGTTGTTGCATTTTTTGTTTCCTCGTTCATGCTGTTGATCGAGATTATGTAGGAATCTTAAAAGAGATTTTCGATTTTCGACAGGCAACACAAGCAATATCAAGCTCGATCGATTTCATGAAAAATAAACGAAAACTTTAAAAGTTTATGCATTCAGAGGAGCACTTGTCAGACAAGAAGGAATGAGGGAGGGAGAAGAAGGGCATCACAAATTAGTAATATCCCTAGTTATTTGTAAGGAAGGGATAGATGAGAGATTCGCATAAGGTGGGAGTCAGAAATTAGAGCGGAGAGCGGAATACAGCAGACTGAATGAGCACAGTAGATGAAGAGGAAGAGCAGGAAAGAGGAGGAGCTTTCGTAACCCCATGTCTGTCCCCGTTGCCATAGAAATGTCATCCGAATAATTAGAGGAAGTGGAAGAGACCACCTACCTGACTACCTACCTTCCACTTTGGTAGTCATCCCTACCTTCCACTTTGGATAATTGCAGTTTTAAGCGAGCAACAAATTTGTAATCGGACCACACCTAGGAGGTGCAGGGGTAGTTCTGGGGATTGTGTGGCCGGGATCTTTTCCGAGAATAAAAAGTGGAGAAATATTGGAGGCGGCATCTGGTTTTTTTCAGTGAATCTCCTTCTTGCAACTAAAAAAATTCAACCTAGGCCAGGGCCACGCCTTTCACTTTATTCTAATGCGGCGTAGAGAGCAAAATAAGGATCGCGAACTTCTCCCATTATTAGCAGGAAATGCAATGAGAAACATGAGAATTAGAGCCGAAATTGCAGAAGAAGACATGGATTAGATTTGAGTACGTCTCCTCAGACATACGAGATCACGAAAGAAAAGGATGAAGAAGGATGGAAGGAAATAGATGCGAGACCTCCCTCTCTCCCATCCCAAACTCTCTGATTGTGCAGAGTAGAACACACGAGAGAGGAGGGATAACTAATTTACTAAATAGAGTAGCTCTCTCACTCACAATCTGATGAGTGACGAAGCTAGGTAGGAATAAGAGGTATATATTATCATGGAACAATGCATTCAAAAAATTGTTTCACTTCTTACCGTTTCTATCACTTTATCCACTGTTTTCCTTGACAGATATTTGGACTACTATGCATTCACAATTAATCTAGCTGATCTCCGAAAAAAAGTCTCGTTTTTCTTCACAATGCTTCTCAACAGTCAGAGAAACGAGATAGCTCACGAAAATGAGAGAGTTAGACGATTATAATCCCCAAACAATCGAATTCTGTTAGGTACAGAAGAGCAATAGTTTGTACACTCAATTTAAGTGGATAAAGAGGATTTCGGCGAACTACCGAAATTTTCCGTTCTCAATCGTCCATCATTCTTCCCCTTCCGATTGACGCGCGTGACCTGTATCGTCTTCCTTGTTTAGCACGCTTTTCTTTGGAAATGCTAACTTCACGCTGTGTCTTTGCTTCCATTGAATGCGCTGAAGTCCAATTCCCCTCTCCACTCATTTTTTAGCAACACCAGTCAAAATCTTATATTTCTTCAGGATGCGCGTGCCATTCGTCGTTTTCCTCATCTTCGCTCATGTATTTGGACAGGCGATAGTTCCCAACGCATGGATTTGTGACTTTCTGGGGGTAGAAGGTGCGAAATCAGACGTCAAACAGAAATACAGGGCGGTGAGTTGTCGGAAATTCGGAATTATCTTCTTTTCTAGTATTTGATTGTGCTTTCCTAATCAAAAGTGTTGCGACATGTGCAACTTTAGTTAATTGAAATTTCCCTTAAATCAGTAGGGCTCAAGAATACTGAACGAGTGCCGATGATTTATTGCATGCAGACACACTAATAAACTGGCGTGTTTGTGTGTTAGGCAGGTTTGGGTAGGAGCACGGAATATTAGATTACCAGCCCGATAGTCAAAAAAAGTAACGACATAGACATTAAGACATTCAGAATCCGTACGAGACTTGATAATTTTTTTCGAAAATCGATAATTATTCCGATAATAAAAAAGAACAAATAAAGATAATAAATATTGATACTTCCAGTTGATTAGCGCCTTGAACAAGGACAAGACGCTAAAGGCGCAGCAAAACCGAGTGGCGACTTGGATAAAAACCAATTCTGATGGTTTGCCCGCGCTAAAAGAGCGTGCGGATATGGTGAAGAATAATAAGGTGAATCTCTAAAATATATCGATTGAAATAAATAAAAATTCAGGTTATGATTCCAAATTTGATGGCGCCTGCTGCAGGATCTGTGGGGGTTCAGAGTCTCGGGTCTGCAGACATGTACGACAGCAATAAAGATGCCATGGCAATTAGTGCGTCTTACAAACAGCCTGAGGTGACAATAACAATAACAATAACAATAACAAAAACAACAATAGACGGTGGACCAGCAAATCATCGACAACGCCGTCTTCAATGCCAAGTACTGGCTGGCGATGAGGGCCAGAGATCTAAATATGATCAACGACATTTTCGATCGGATCGGAACAGAGTTATCAACGGATAAAATTGACGAGGTACCTGCTCTCTCACTTCTACACGCTCTCTCGTCGGTTAGAGACACTAGAGAGCAGGCAGATTGGAGAGAATCTGATCTTTGAACTCTGCATTCAGATCAAAAACCTGTTGTGGTCAGAAGACAAGAGATACCTTAACTTTTACCGTCCTCACTACGATACGATCAAGCAGCTCATCCTTGCTACTGTTAGTTTTCTTCAGTTTCTTGCATTTTTAGCTCGAAATGACGCGATTCTAAAGCTATTGGTTCCAGATCACCAGCAACACTCGGCGAACGACCATCAAAACTCTCATGGAGGAAGCAGAGGCACTGGATGACGAATCCGAACCGGATAATGCTCTGATGCCACTGATGGAACCAATGGCTGCAGAGTTCTTCGTTGGTTGTGGGCTGTGAACTACTCAATCCACACAATTTATTATTTCGATCCATCTAGATTTTAGTGCAGCTGTTTGACGATTCGATCCCGAATCCAGAAAAGAGCTCGCACCTAACCACACGTGTTTTCAGCGTTACCATGTCAGCATTCGAGTAGTGCCCCTTCTAAAAGCGTAACTTCCTATTGACCCGAAATGATCTCATCATGTATGCCTCTGTCATGAATAAAATGACTGAAAAGAGGAACTTTTCCACGCACATCTCTCTCGAATACCGTCGCCATTCCCATCGCTGACATCGTGAAGAAGCGAGGCGAAAAAGGACAGAGCGTGAGATAATCCCAGTCGTGTGGTCGGCTACACTTTCTACTTCCATCGGGGAGAAATCCGCCGGATTACCGCAAATGAGATTGGGCATTGATCTGTAGATACAGAACATACACAGATTGTTAGACTGTATCAGGAACAGCGAAATTGTCTTATTTCGAAATTGCTTTTTTTGGCCAACCGACCATGTGATTGGTATGTCTCACCCATCTTTCCCACACTCCTCATCCCCTGAATCTTCTTTATTTCCTTCTATTATCAACACACTTAGTCTCTCGTCTCACAGCTTCTCAATAGCCTACCTCGCCCTCTCTCGTCTACCTCAACCTTGGAAACAACTGAGACCCCGCCTCCTTGGGAGTCTCAGACCTCAGTCCTCATCTGAATCTGAGGATGGAGCGGGTAGAGGCCGAGATCATTGGCTTCATGAAGAACGGACAGGAGGTGTACGGCCGCACTGCCAACTACTTTCCCAACAAGCCCAGCGAGTCCAGCGGTTTTATTGACTATTCGACGTAAGTATAAATAATTTAAAAACGTAAAAAATAAAAAAAATAAAAAATCTCAGGCCCAATCTCCACTTCAAGTCGACCACTCCGGTAGAGTCTGCTGGGTCCAGTGCGGAGGGCTCGACTGTCAGCGCTGACGAGTATCTCGATACCAACAATCAGGTTCGCCTTACGTTTGGATCAGATTTAGATTATCCAGTGCGCGTTTACTCCTAGACAAAGAAAAGCCCCTCCTTTTCACAAAAGAGTGTGGTTTTCTTTTTTCCATAGCAAGGATGTTTCACTAATGCCAAAAATTCGAAATTGAATCACAAATCTGTCGCGCCTTTCGATTCCTCAATAACAAATTATAGTGAGAGATCATCTGATCGAATTCATTGGGAGGAATCAGTGAATGAATAAGCACAGACGCTGACCCCTGTGCGCCATGATTCACCAGCTTTTGTATTACGAAAGTGGTCGGTCGATGGAAATGAGAAATGAAATTCTTGGTGAACTGTTTCTCCGGCAAAATTGATGGTATCACTCTAGGAAACCGCAAGGTACGATCCGAGCTAATGACATCGTCACTTTGTTTGAGCATACGGGGATCTATCGTGGCTGATCGATCTAATCTCATTCCCACACCGAAAGTAGGGCAGTTTCTGGGAAAATTCCACCGTTTTTAGCATCGCAAAACACTGTGAGCCCGCGTGATTACTAAACAACAGCAGGTAGCGACATTTGGCATTTCCCACCCAGCTCTTGATGGGAATTTTGAGCTGTTTTTTGGGCTGTGAAACGCTATCACCTACCGTGTGATTTTGCTCTCGCTTTAGTTTTTGAGAGGAATCATGTAAAATTCATGCTTGTGCGTACTAAGGAATCACAAGATTTCCTGGTTGAGCTCAAAAGTTATTCGCGGAATCGAATAATAGGTCTATTACAACAAAGACTCATGACGAAAGTCGAAGAGGTTTGATTTCAAAGAAATTGTGCGCGAATGAGGCAAGAATACGTGCGAGTTTCATCAAAATCTGCTAAGATCAAGCCAGTAATAGACACAAATAACTACGGGGTGAGAGATCAACGTAGGCTAAGAGGTCTGGTCCAAATGAGTGATATTAGCGAGGTAGGTGTGTTTCCCGCGCGCTCGCAAAACGTGAAAAGCATTCATTAGTGAGAACAACTCTTTCACTTTAAAAGAATAAAATCTACTTAGGGCATCATCCCTAGGTGATATCCACTTATTCGAGAAAGCCAAGCAATCAACTTAGGTTCTCTTGGCGGTCTATGATCTTTGATCTCTGGTCCTCGTTCGTTTGACGGCGCGCGCTTGGCTCCCTATGCCTGCAAATGCTACCCAAATAAGCCACTCGATAAAGATGTGTGATTTATTTAGATAGGATCTGCGGATTTTTTTGAGAAACTATAAAAGAAGGTCAACCGAGGATTCTTGAGGTATTTTTGTCCATTTCAGGAGATCAAAGATCTCCACACACAGCGTTCTGACCCCCTTTGTTCTCTCCAGATAAGGGTGAACAAGGGGATTAATTTTTGAATTTTCCCGCGTTACCGTATTCGAACTGCAAAACACCTTCGCAATTTGAGATATCACTGAAACATATCGCAAATACGGCAACGCGGGAAAATTCAAAAATTAATCCCCTTGTTCAGAATTAGAATTGCGATATGTTTCAGCAATCTGTCAAGTTTCGAATTTGCAGTTCGATATGTAAAGTGATCACCCCTTTTCTGTAGGGGCAGAATGCTGTGCACATGGAGCCGAACGATACCATCGGTGTGGATTTGGCCAAGGATCTGCCTACCGGTAGTTCCGTCTAAGGGCCTTCAGCCCTATCGATCGATTCAATCGACGATAACCATTGAGAATAATTTGTGATTACACTCGTATAAAGTATTTCTCAATAACTCTCCTTGATCTAAGTAATTACTCAACGCATAGTCCACAGACTCGAGCCACATTTTTTTTACTCTTTTTTATTGTAGGTAATTGCACAGACAGTGAATTCTTTGATATTCCCTGCGAAATGACTATCAAATGGTAGATCAAGGGTAGATCACAGCCTTCCCTCTCTTAGGATCCTTCCTTCCGTACAATCACCTCGTTACTCGTCTGCTCCCCCTCTTTGTTTCTCCTTCCTTCCTACCATTGAATGCCATTGCCGATGCGTCATCGCCTCCTCTCTTTCTGTATCTTCTCCTTCTCCGCCCTTCCTCCTCCTCCTTCTATTCATTCCGCACACCTTCCTCCCGTCCGTCCCTCCCTTCTCTCGGTTCAATCCGATCCATCTCGTCTTCCGGAGTTACTCAGTCTTCACTACTATGTTACCCTACCATCAATCCTTCCCAGCAAAGTGACCCTCGGATACCTCTCTTTTCCAACCACTCAGGCCACTAAAAGCCAGGGAAAATTTCCGGGTGAGGTTTGACAGGTCATGAGGCGCAAAAAGCACCGTCCTACTGGCCTCTCAATCCTTATCCGGCGTTTCCCTATCCTCCTCTATACTTACCCGGTTGGGTTTCACTCACTCTTGAGAAGGGCTTAACCTAGGATTGTCGGCAATGGATGACCGACAGATATTCTTAGGGGGAAATAGAACCACTTTTCCCCTTTCTCCTCCCATCGTATCGATAGATCCATTCGCAACAAGCGCCGCTTTTGGTGTTTTCGCGGCGCATTTACAGCACTCGAATCTGTAATGCCCTAGGAAATGCCTAGAGCGGGTTGCGGATGGATTACGATAGCGTTCCTGACTTGTCAGACTCTCCCACTTTCACCTGCTCTCTCGCTTCTCCGACTGATGAAAGAAGATTGTTTGAATGGGGCTAACTGAATACTATCAGCCTTTCCTCGTTGAGCTTGAAGTCCCGAATATTTAGTAGCTGTAAGTGGAAACAGCTAAGACATGTGCTGGGGCTCTCCTTCCTTTTCTTCCCAACTCAAAAGATCAATTCAAATACATGAGCCTGGTCCTGAAATGAGGATGACTGTTCCGCGGCGCTCATTGATCGATCGGTAGGATGAAAGAAGTCATGTTTCCCCTTGACCGCCGCTTCCTCTTCTTCCCCCTTCTTCGCTCCTTTCATTCCTCAAATGAGTCAGCAGGGTTCGCTTTTGAGATGGGGAAAGGAAAAGATGTTGACAGAGGAACGAGGAGTACGGTAATACCATTCGAAACAAGGCAATGAAGAATGGGTTTTCGGAAGAATGATCGTGTAAGATATCCCATAATGATCGGCGCCATTTGAGGCATTGGCATATTCTGATTCTGACAAAATTATAAGCAATATGTTGCACATTTTCAAGACAGAAGAATCAACCCCATTCCTCCAATAAACATCCGTACCCGGATAAACGACAATACACATGGTCATCAGCCGCCGTTCAATTCAAAATTGTTTACTATCATAACAAACAATAGTCTAAACATGGAGGCGAAGAGAGTACTGGGCGAGGGGAACAAGGGGAAATCACATGACTGGGAAGACAGGAAGACGGGATACACTCGAATTTGATATTGAAAGAATTCACAATAACGATAGCTAGGAAAAATATGAGCAATAGAAGGATAGGAGGGTCTGGTGCGGTCCCGACTGGGTACCCGAGGAAAAGAACGGGAGAAGGGATTTAGTTACTCGTGCAATTACTGTACAAAAATAAGAAAAATCATTGTTGTGCTTGAGTGTAATTGGGTGTGAAAACCTGTTTGCATAATCGAGTATGGTAATAATCAGATAGTGGGGGAATTCTCAAAAAGGCACTTGAACGAAAGATGGTTGGGACAGAAGAAAAATGCCTGTGATAATATGACTGAGAATATGAACATTACAAAGTATTTGGGCCGATAACCACTCGTAAATAGAAAAAAAGAATAATGATTAATGGGAGAAGGTGTCTCTGTTGAAAGAGACAATGGATTTGGGGGTACGGTAGCCTATGGGGGAGAGAGGCGGAGGAGGACGAGGGCTTCCTCCTCACTGAGGGCTCCCTCTCCCCATCCACGGAAAGAACCTGGAGAATTTGTCGTTTCGCTTCGGTCGGGTCTCTCCATCATCTGAGGAGCGAAGATGTTGCTCTTGTGCAGGAGTGAGGAGACAGAGGGCCGATCCGAGAGCCAGTCCTGCAATAAATTGATGACTAAGGATCAAAGAGCAGATTGGGATCCTCCCGTACAATCAATACTATCAGAATAATCAATCGGCATCATTTGCAGTACAGTGCCTAATAGTAATCGATAAATAATTGATCGAAAAACTGATCAATAATTGCTACAGTACTCCAAATTCAGAATCACATCAATAGTTCCAACACCTCATTGTGTCAATCATTCATCAGCTACAGTACACCCCGGTAGGTAGGTAAGTATTTACTTTACTCTACCTTACTAGCCGGTAATCGATAAATATCGACAGACCTCACATGTAATAAATAAATCACTTTCATACTCCCGATCCAGAAATAGAACAGTTCCTCACATTGATCAGTCTACAGTACTATCCAGTTATCGATCGAAAGCTACCATATCCCACAAGTCAGTCGATCGATACCGTGCCCCAAAAGTCAATCGATCGATACCGTACTAAAATGAATAACCAATAACCAACCAGATGTTCCGTTGGGCGTGTACGGCTTGCCGCCAGTTGGCAATCGCATTGCGACGGTCACTAGCCCGACCTGAGAAAGATGGATTATAAATTACGGTAGTATTTGTTTTGTTTTTCGAACAGGTCTAGTTCGAAAATACCGATGTGGAATTGGGCCACTTGAATATAAATAAAAAAATATTTTAAAAACCTTGTAGTTGGCGCGGGGCTCGATGGCGATCGGCGTCGGGGCCTGCAATTAATAAAATAATATTTTAAAATTATGAAATTTGAACTAATTGCATTAGAATAGGTTCTTATTGCCAAAATCATCGAAACAACAATAAAAATCGCACCAGATTCGAGCCCGGTGCGCTCAGGTCGAGCTTGATCGAGCGGGACGGACGCGAGTTCATCTGCAATTGATAAATCTCTATCAAATCTACCCATTTTCCTTTTTCCACCTTATCATAATAATACCCCACTACTAGTAACAACCTATTGATTGACCTCTTCTTCCGTGAGCAGAAACAGGAAGTCCGCATCCTCCTCCAGAGTCGGGTCCAGATAGTCCTCGGGTAGGATCCTTCCGTGTCTGGTGACGGTCCTCCAAGCGCGCGCGGCCTTCCTCTTGGCGAATCGCGTATTGCGCTTGAGCAGCCAGCAGCCATGCGTGAGCACCGCCACAGTGACGACAAGCTTCTCCATCCAGTCGCCGCCCCACTCGAAAGGGCGGCCCTCATGAAAAACCCGGCCGGCCTCCTCAGCCTCGGAACCGAGCCGGGCGCGACCGCACGCCTGCGGGGCAGGCGCGGGGAATGAGTAGGGCGGCGGGCACTCGTGCGTGGTGTGCCAGAGGCCATCGAACTGCAACTCGTGCAGGGCCGTGTAGAGGGGCGGACGACGAGTGAGGGGAGGGGAGTGCTCCCTGGTGTAGACGCGCACGCCACCGTCTTGTTGGACCTCGTACTCGATACGAGCTCCAGACGCGGGAGGAGCCGGGTGCAGCGTCGGGGGCATCTGACCGGCTCCAAAAGTGGGCACGACGCGCACCTCGTCAGGAAGATCGGAGGGAGGCGAGGGAGCGGGCAGACAGTAGTCATGGTCGAGCAGAGGAGAGTTCGTCGGGGTGGGAGGCATGGGACGATCCAGGATGAGTCTGCGGTCTGCACCGACGCCAAGGAGCGGGTAGAGAGGGGGAGGGGGCGTCTGACGACTGGTGGGATTGAAGGGAAGTTGGGAAGCCATTGTGATGTTCTTATCACTCGAGTACGAGGGGGAGCGGCGAGCGGAGGGATCGAGAGGAGCAGGTGATTAGAGTGGGCCGACTTTGAGAGGAGGGAGAAAGAGGAAGAATGAGGGAGAGGGGCGTTGCTACTATGATCGATCGTCTGGCCTAATTGGAGGAGAGAGGGTGGGGGAACACTCAACCCGGAACAGCACTGCTCCTTTTCGCGTGATCTTACACAGGGGATAGGCAAATGCTCTTACATAAAATAGAACAAATAATAAAAAAATACTTACGTGAACCAACTCGTTGATGTGGTTCTGCCGCGCTCGATAGGCCTCTATTCGCAACTTGACCATCCAGAGCAGCCCCGCGACCACCAGTAAGATAATGAAACACCTACAATGTCTTTTTTAATCTTTTAGTCCTGTAAGTCTACCGTACTCCGGAAAGTCTACCGTACTCCTGAAAGTACTCCTGAAAAAAAGTGACCAGAAAAATTTACCGTACTCTAGAGAGTAAGCTATAGTCAAAATCCATGTTTTCCGAGATTTCTCCGACATTTTCTTCCTGAGAGCAATTACCGTTCACCCGTGTGCGCGGAACTGATACGTTCGCCTAATTTTTGTGACAGCAAGAGGAAGTTAGTCCACCGCGGCGCTGCTGCACTAATTCAGTTAGTCGCTTGCGCTCCTCTGCGTTAGTTCAACTTCCGCTGCAGCTTGCCAATTGAACCTCAACTCGCTGATGATTTCCCACTGATCTTTTAAAGCCGCGTTCGTATTATAGAGTGGCACCTCGAATGCGACGATAACTCGTAAAACCGGATCGAAATAGGAAGGAATGCCTACAGTAACTGAGAAGAAACTAACCCGACCGTAATAAAAATACCGATGTACTACAATGTACTCGTCGAGACACGTGGAGGAAATTCGAATCGGAGCCATTGAAGACTGGTACGTAGACTAGACTGAGCATTGCTCATGTACAAAACGAGGGCATTAACATGTCCCTATCGTTATCCGATTAAATGATAAAAAAGTCGCAGATGCCCAAATGCGATCGATAAATCAATCAATATCAGGCTGGCGCAAACACAACCGTACCCCGGCTTGAAAAGAGCAGACTGACCCCACGCACCAGATGAACACTTCGAGACGCCCATCGCTCTCTAGTGAGATTCTCCTCTCAATTTCGGGAATTCTTGTTCGATTAATTGGGCTCATTTCTTCGGGGAGGCTGAAGACTGATAGGGAGTAAGGGCGATAATGAGCGAAAGGATAGGGACAATAATATAGTGTCTACAGGTCGTAATTCAAGATAATTACCACAAATCAGTGCTCTAATCAAAATCAATACCCCGAGATGGTCTGGAAGCTCTCGCTTCCATGCAGGGCAATCCGACAGATAATGAAGACGCCAGCGACGCAGAGGAAGGCCTTGACGACGAATACGGTCATGTCCATCTCGATGAAGTCGTCGTCATCGTCGTCGTCGCCCATGTCGATGACTGTCTCCCGAGGGCATCCACCTCTCGGCGTTCCGACGAATTCCGGGCCTCGATGCCACGAAATTCGCGTTGGAGGAGGACGACGGCCGATCGGTAGAGATATCATGGCAGAAGAACAATACTAATGTGCCTATTCCTCCCTCCCTGCCGCTTTTTATGCGCGCCCATCTTGAATCACCATCCAGCATCTATCAAAAGCGCGTGCCGTTGCTTTATTGTTGCTTCAAGTGCCCTAAACGCTGCTCAACAAGCGCTGATTGCAAAGCAAAGAAGCAAATATTGATCGAAATGGCAAAAAACAACCACTCACGCGGCGAAAATGACGAAGAATAGCACCCAGTTGATGGGTGGCGACTGCGCGAAGCTGATCTGGATGGTGATGGGAGTGGAGAAGTTGGAGACTTTCACCTGAAAATGAGTTGTTTTTCTTGCTGTTATTATTGTTTTTGTTGTTGTTATTGCCATTTCATCATCTCATCTCTATTCACTAATCGCTTGATCGTAACTACGGAATACACTTTTTTTTGCGCCAGTGATGTTTCCAGAGATAAGAACATCATCGGGTCCGAACTGTTATCACTAAGGAATCTCCGCAATCCGATTTACGACCTAAATTGAAGCAGCGGATTAACTCCAAAGTTCAGAGTCCGTTTTGCAAGTCTTGGGTGCATCTACCGTAACCCATCATACTTTTGTAAAGAGAAAAATATCAGAGATCAAAGATCACTCACGAAGAAAGTAGTGTTCGCGTCAGTGCCGAATGCGTATCCGGGATCGTTGGCCAGGTAGTGTCTTCTCAGTCCTTTGGCGTCACACGGGTGGTTGATCTACAATTATCGATTATTTATCGGCCAAAAGACGAGAAAAACCGAATTTCGGTCAATCTCATCACAATTGCTGACGACAGGGGTCACGAAGGTTGGCTTGGAAAAGGAGAGAGGCGACAATACGAACATCTAAGTGCAAAGTGGATTAGGTGTGAAGGATTGGAAGAGGTCGCAGACCACGACGAGAGGAGAAGAGGAGGAAACGTTGAAAAGAGGGTGACGAAGGTGGAAGTGACAGGACTAAAGATGGAGAGACAGGAACAACTTTTCGAAATCCAAACTTACGATGTCCTCGAATGTGAGTGTGTTCTCGTCCGAGTCGACGAAGTAATTGGAGGCAGACTAGGAAGCGGATTACTACGGTTAGAGGGGTGAAACCGCTAGTCTGAAGCTGATAACAAGAAAGAAGTGCACTACAAATTAGCGCTTTTTCGTACTTTCGCTTGAAGAAGTGCGACAAGAAGCGGTCTATAGAGTGCCGAGGTACTTGATTAGCGCCTGACAAACATCTTGAGAGGCGAATCCCCGAAGTCTGGGGGCTGTTTTCATGCTTTAGCTACTGTATGACTCACAAAAGCAAGCGTTAGACGTGAAAGGCTTCATCTACTGCATATCATGCTTTTTCTAAGCGGTTTAGTGCCACTCGGATACTACACTAGTATGAATTAGGCGTTATCCCAAAAGTTGGCCCCCATATGATGATACCACTCACCATTTTCATCTTAGGATTGCTCGATCGCCCGTCGAAGATGTTGGAGGTGAGATTCAGGGAGACTGCGGCAGTGGCGGACTCGCACGAGATCGAGAACTGCACGTCCGTGTCGCGCTGAAATTATTTTTAATTTAATAAATCGATAGTTAGCTTCCATATTTCTTGGGGTCTACAAATACAGAAGTCTCGTGAAAAAACGTGTATAACTTGACAATGAAACATATCCTTTGTAGAATTTTTTTTTAAATAATATACTCACTTTCTAATAAAAATAAGGAGAATGATTGATCGTGAAACAGACCTTGTACGGGACGGAGAAGAGATAGATCTCGGAGACGTGGTCGTCAGGCGGTTCGTTCTTCAGCTTGAAGGTGAAGATGAAGTCCACCGTCAACTCGTCTGAATTTATATCGAATTCACAATCCGATTTACAAACTCTCTCCATTTCCTCTACTCTCTCGTTTTCTCTGACCAGCAAGAACATGGATGATACCAAATCGGGCACTTGTTGTTCTCTCTTTCTGTACTGTGCCTGATTTCCATAATCTTCCCAGTAATCTATCATCCCTATGTGGCACATGGGCAGAAGTGTGATGGGTCGTGGTGATAAAATATTGTGATTAGGGATTATATTGATAATTATTGAGTGACGGCCGTAAATTATATGGGTGGTCCAACAGTTTCGAAACTCACAGTAGCACGGCCTGCCGTTCTCCGGATTGCCGATGTACTTGGTGTCACAGCGATCGCACAGCTTGCCGACCACTCCCTGGAAATGTTGTTTTTTGTTTTTGTTTTGTTATTGGTTTTGGATATAAATATTAAAAACAATAACACTAGATCACCTTGGTGGTGCAGTAGCACTCGCCCGAGTGAGGATCGCAGCCATCCGCGTTGCCGACGCACTCGCAGGCTGAAATTATTATTATTATTATTATTATTATTGTTATTGTCATTATTTTGGTAACATCAAAAATAATTATAAACGAAAACATACGCTTGCAAATTCCTCCATTCCTCGTGTCTCCATAGTATCCTTCGGCGCACGTTTCACAGTGATTTCCAGTCGTGTTGTTGCCGCATTCCATGCACTTTTGCACCTCGATTCCGCTCTCGAGCGACTTCCTACACTCCGAATGACCGTTGCACTGGCAGACTGCAAAACATTTTTATTAAAATTTTTTATTTGTTTATCAAATCTATAAAGATAGTCAATAGTAACAAAAAAACGTACGCGGGCATCCAACAAAGTGCCAGGTGCCTCTATCCGACGGCGCTGGGTCTCTCGGCCCGGCGTTGTTGCCCTCAAGACAGGCACCCTGGCCAGTATTGCCTCCATCGTCCCACCAGCCGCAATTTGGATCCAGCTGACACATGGAGCAGTTCTTGTGCTCGGAGCATTGGCCGGATTCTGCAAAGGTACGGTAGTTATGTGCAGCCTCGTTTTCGAAAAACGATCATCATTACAGATTCGGTAGCTATCTGTTCAAAGGAAACTTTTTCTTCTGTATTCCAACAATTCAAAAATGTAAAAATCCAAAAATCCGATTTAGGAAAAATTAGGGAGATCGATTTTTACAGTTCGATCGATTTTTATAGTTCTAACCAATCTCGCAGTAAGTGTTGTCGATGTTCGTGGTCCATTGGTAGCACTGGCCATACGGGAAGGAGATCAGGTACGAGTCAGTATAGACACATCTGCAATGTATTTAATTATTATACTTATTTCCAAAATCAAAATTCCTGCAATGCTGAAAATGATGAAAAGGCATGAGTTTCACAGAGGTAATAGATTTCTCGTTTTTATTGCATTTTTCAACTATTTTGTGGCGGGAAAAAAGTGAAATATCGATTACCTCTTCTGACTGCCACACCACATGCACTTGTTCTCCACACATTGAGTGCAGTTGGTGTACTCGGGACAGGGAGTCGGACAGAGGGTGAAGTTCTGCCCGCTGGGGAGACCGGAGGGAAACGAGGCAAGAGAGGTGGTTAGGCGGACGGGCACCTGAATTATGATTTTTAATCAGACTCTCTATTAGACTCTCTATCGATAGGTTCCCTGATATTTACCTTGGACGATGCTAATCGCTCAGCTTCTCGAGCGGCCATCTCCGAGGCGACTTGGGCTGAAATCACCACATTATTGATTAGGCCTTTTCGAAACACATTCATGCCGGGTTAGAATTAGTGACGCCCTCGTTAGGTATGGTTAGTACAATACTCGTGCTTTCTCATGCCGTTATTACTGATTTTACAATGCTCCTCCTCAATCTCAGAATGGAGAGACGACTTCACTCTGACAGTCGTTATCACTGATACCCGTGGACTACTCTGAGGGTGCGCTCTAACTGATAATGAGAGCCAGGCACTATTATTACGTTAGTAGCACAAATTGTAATTAATCGAACATGGGTGTAGGGCATTATTAGGAACGCAACTAAAGGACAAAATATTAGCAGGTTAGTAAACACACACACCTCTCATGCCGTCCTGGCCCACTCGCCTACCCTGCTCTCTCAGCGACACGCAGCTCTTCTTTCCTTCATAGCCGAACCAGTTGCAGTGCGTCATCAGCTTGCAAGAGAAGCAATCGGATACAGAAGAACAACTACGGTGCTGCTCCCTCACGGCCAGGTCGGACTGACACGAGGTATAGGAGCGGATCATGTCCTGCAATTTGTTTTTGTTTTTTACGATAAATAAAAACAATAACAAATAATAATACCTGTCCCGCCACGCACTCTTGCTCGACCGACAGACACTGGGAGCTGCCGACACACCAGCCACAACCGGAATGGGAAGCGCACGAGAGGCAGTCCGAATTGTCTTCACAGGCGGAACTATAAATAAAAAGTAAATCTTTATAAAATAAAGAAAAAAAACCTCCGATCATCAGCCGTGTTCTGGCACTTGGGTTCCGCTCGCTGGATGCTCTTCTTCGCTGGGAGACCACTGATCACCGACAGGAAATCGGCCGGGAATGACTCGGAGGTGGAATACTTGGTGCACTTTCCGTTCGTGAACACGCATTGGACGCCCTCAGTGATCTGCGCGCACTCGTTCAGGTTCTTCGTACCGGCCACGCAGTCGGCTGGAATAATATGATTGTTGTATAGAACAAATTAAAATGGTTTTTGTGGTAAATAGAAAATATGTAAGCAAATAAAATAGCGATTTGTACCGGGAATGAAACGAATGACGTCGTTGAGCATCGTTCCGTTGAATCCGCCGACGACCCACGCGTAGTCCTTCAATTAGAATTTTTAATTGATACAAAGAAACGAATTATGATTCGTTCATCAACTATTGAGCCTCTATTGAATTAGCAGCGCTTCAATAATAGAGCAAGTACTTTCTTCGTATAGCGCAAAGGACAGGTACGGTGAGATCCCCGGAAAAAATGTATACCCTCCAACCATCTCCACAACATACCCTGTTTTAGCCCCATCTCATTTTTGGAATGGGTGAAGGTCAACTATTCTTATGGGGAACTTCACAAGTTCAAAGGTATAATAACCCAATTAGCAAAGACTAACCTCCCCATCCGTCACCATGGAATGTCCGTAGCGCCGAAGAAGAGGCGAGGTCAGCGGCGGCGTCCACTTGTTGCATACTGAATTCCATTGATGATAACTAATCAATAAATGAAGAATGTTGCACTGCAAACTGCAACATAATAAGCGCAACGCGCCCGAAACGCACTCGTCGCGCGGTTCGCTCTGCCAGATCTTTCTCAGTTGGTCAGATAACAGTTTTCAGTTTGCGATACAGGTCATTCCTTTCGTAGTTTGGTGTTATTATTTTGTGTTTTTAGTGAAAAAAACTGACGAATGTCATAGTTGAGAACAATTCCCTGGAAGCAGTCGGTCGGCTGGCCGTTCTTCATGTATGCGTTTCCTCCAGCGGTTATCATAATTCTAAAAATAATTATTGATTTTTTTATTAAAATTGAAAATTGAAAAGAATAAAAAAATTACCCGTTGATAATAGCGGCTGAGTGCATGTACATTGGCGTGCCGGACGACTCGAGTGACTCCCAGTTGTAGCCGGAACCGTCCTTGAATATGAGCCCGTTCGTGTAAGAATCGGACAATGGTTGGCACAGTGAAAAAATGTTGTTTTTCTTAAACTCTGGGTTGGGGGGTTCTCGAGGGTGCTGAAGACTATGGGCACTATCATTTTGTTTATTGAGCCGTCGTTGGCTTCAGACGGCGTCACGTCGAAAACGGTTTTTATTTTATCTCGCCTTATCTGAATGCTCTTAATTTGCGGGAAAATGGCTCCTAGGCCAGAATTTGATGGCGGACACGCCAGTATTTTTAATTTTTTATTAACGACCAATACTAATTAATTAGAAAATGTAACTTTTTAATAACTCATTTGCGCAAGTAGCGACCCACATAGAAAAATCCGGAACGAAAAATGGATAAACATAAATTTTTTTGAGATTTTTTCATGTCATACTTTTTGAATGCAAAAATAAATAGAGGCGAAAATGTCGTTCCTTCCCCTTGTTTTCGCCCTTCCCTGACTCCTCCGGCCATCGATTCCCAATTATCTACTCCTGTCTAGGGTGAGAGAGTGTGTCTGATTGAGAGAGCGCAGACAGGCAGA
>LS532574.1:357839-423164 GCA_900490775.1 Pristionchus maxplancki
TTGGTCGTTAATGAAAAATAAAAAATATTGGCGAGTTCGCCATCAAATTCTGGCCTAGGAGCCATTTTCCCGTAAATTTAGAGCAGCCAGGTAAGGCGTAATAAAAAGAAAACCGTTTTCGACGTGACGCCGTCTGAAGCCAACGAAGGCTTAATATGCAAAATGATAGTGTCCATAGTCTTCAGCACCCTCGAGAACCTCCAAACCCAGAGTTTGAGAAAATCGACATTTTTCCACTGTACCAGAAGCCTGAAGATTTGTCCGATTCTTAGGCGAACGGGCTCATATGTTATTGCTCTTTAGCTGCTTTTGTAATCGTAGCCTAAGGACTACCGTATTCAGATACGGTATCTACAATGTCCTTTTTAGATACGGCAGCTTCAGTACCCGTTCGAGTCACAGTTTCATTTGAGATACAGTAACTACAGTATTTAGATGCAGTTTTAGATAATTATCGACTAACCCTCGGGATGGTGAATCTGATCAGCTTGTCGGTGGTGACGTTCCCATTGGTGGAAGCGTCTCCAGTGGCCGGCTGCTGCAGAATACCACCGTATACAAGAACAGCGTGCTGAGGTTCACTGAAATATTCCTTTGTACCGATTGAACAATCAAAAATTTTATTTTGATCAACTCCATGTATTATTTTATAGTCTTTAATGGAAAAATATTTCATTGAGATAAGTAGATGATCCACCTAATCTCTGGTATATTTCTGATGTTGACCTACTAATTCATCCTAGAGATCAAAGATCAATCACTCACTAGTACACGGAAGTATGCCGATAACGACCGGCATCGATGTCAGTAACGTCCGCACTCGACCACTGTCGCGACTCTGGAATTATTATTAGTTATTTTAAATTCAAAACAGCAATAACAGCAATAAAAAACACTCACCGAAATCCCAGATCTGCACTCGAGTGACGAATCGGATCACCGGATTGAACCCGAAGAAGACGTACATCTTGTTGTCAATAACGTGAGCTGAGTGACCGTAGACGGCGAGGGGTCCGGTCTGTAATTATTTAATTAATTGATTAATTAATAAAAACAAAAACAAATGATAAAATATACTCACGATCAGATCCTTGTTATCATCGTGTTCCTTGGACCACACAAGAGAAGTCAAGTCCAGACTCCACAACTCTGCGCTTGTATGCTGTCTGTTGATCATCCCTCCGAATAAGTAGATCTTGCTCTGCAATTTTATTTTTTTGAATGTTTCTGCATTTCTGAACGCGCTTGCCTTGAAACTCTCTAATTTACGATTTTTCTTCCATTGTGAAACATATCGCACCTTGTAGTACACGAGGGAGTGATCGTATCTCCACTCGGGCCGATTTCCATTCGTCGTGATCTCATTCCACGTCTTCTTCTCTGTATCGTAGACGACGATCTCGCCGAAGTTGGGCACGTTGTTGAATCTGAACAATCCGATTTTCGAAATTTACAATTCGATCACTAATATTTCATTAGCTATGTTTCACGACAATATTCTTCCAATAAAAGTTTTTTGACATCCTAAATCTTAGTAACGCATAGTCAGCTGTCACTTCACGTTATGATACACAGTAATTGCTCACCGATCACCGAATATCGTCCAGATCTCCTTCACCCCATTCCTCGTGATGAGCACAGATGCATGTGATGCTCTCCCTCTCGGCTGAGGACCACTCCTTACCACATCTCGCTCCCACAATGACTTGCTCTTCAGCTCTTGGCACTGGTCACCTGCAAAATATTCATTATCTCGTCTTTCTCTAAATTGATTTCTTCCTTATTAGCTAGTCCTTTCCCCCGATTGTTTGCTTATTTTCCACGTGCCCCTTTCGACTTCTTCCTGTTGAATGTCACCATCAATTAGTCATCCACTTGGCGCACCAATGCAGTAATTGGCCTCTCCTGCACCAATCGAGGTCGCCATGAATGGGGGGACAAAGGGAGGCTACTATTAATCATTGCCTATTCGAGGCAGCCATCAATCATGTTTTCCGTATAATTTGCTAGAATGAGGCCAGACAGTTTGGGTTGGATTTATGTCTATGGTCCCTTTTTGCAAGATCCTGTAAGAGCAGTGTGGGCTGGGTTGGAGTTTTTATTGTTTACAGATTGGTCAAAAATTTTAAAAAATCTCACCATGATGAGGTTGATTGCAGTCACAGCTGGCCTGCTCGCCATTTGCTCCCTTCTTGCACTTGGAAGCATTGAAGCACGGTCCAACCTCGCCATCGAGCTCATCAGCGCAGAATCTGAACGAATTCCCATTGAAATATTTCGAAACTATTGTTAAAAGATAATAAAAAAATACAACTCACTGTTGCTCGCAGTATCTGCCCGTGTGTCCAGGCGGGCAGTCAGAACATTCACCCGAAGGAAGACAGCGGCCTACTCCACTGCAGTTGTACGGGCACCTACAATTAAATATATAAAAATCTTTTAAAAAAATTAAAATTACAAATATAATCCCTCAGTCACGTTCCCTTCCCTCGTCTCGTCTTTCCTCTCACCCGTTAGACCCCCGTCGCGAATCGCCATAACTCTTTCTTCCTCCTCTTCTTACATTACACCCCATCATCGCCTAAGGTGCCAAGTGGGAGAGGATGGGGATTTGAGAGGGGATCAAAGATCGAAAGGTATGGTTTATTTGCTGCATAATAATAAGGGAATATCCAGGTTATTGTAATAATAATAAATAGTTAAAAACTGACGAATTATGCTCGACGGAAACTGTGAACCCGTCGTGGTTCTGGGCGAGATCAGAGAAGAAGAAAGCGAAAGATTTGGCAGAGGGAAGGTTGATCTCGAATGGCTCGTTGATCTGACCACTGCAAAAGAGATGATTGATTAGATATCGAAATGTGTTTCACACATTACCCATCATCTGGTGATTACGCTTATCTTTTTCATTCGAAAAACGCTGTCGACAAAGTGAGCTTTCTCATTTCGTACAGTGGAGATTTGTAGTTCTAATTAGAAGAATAATCACCAAAGTGCCGCTAGCTGCTCTCCATCCGTGCCCTCTCCATCGTACACGTAGAGGTAGTCCCAACCGCACTCAGTGGAGAAGTTGGACACCGTCAACTTCAGATTAGTCGAGTTCTAAAAGATTTTTTATTTGTATTTTTTTAAATTGTCGTTTCTTTTGGTTTTGCCTAGATCTGGGTGCAAACAAAGAACAGCCACTTCTCGCAACACTCTCTCGAGTTCCCAGAATGTGTCCATCAAAAGCTGATGGCCTAATCAATAACTAATGAGGACGACATTCGTCGCGGCGACTGCACTTCTAGAGACCAAGACACGACATAAAAGGATGAAAAAGAGAGAATGACAAAAAGGCCAGTCATCAAATGCGTGACTTGTCACCATTTCCGGTGGCTTACTGTACATACAAGGGGATATTTCAATGAATAAAACAGAAAAAAACACTTTTTTTAAATTTTAGAAATAAACTGACAGCAACATCGACGACCCATCCACAGTTGGCCGTGGAGGCGTAGTTAACGGGCGAGTCGGAGATGGGAGTAGTAAGATCATGAATCCTGCAGGGAATTCATTACTCATAGTGATTCCATACCATCTTCGTGTGAAAATGGCTTTACTTTTGCACAATCACTGGGTTCCTAAGCCTAAGACCTACAGTGATCAATAATCTATCGTATTCTACCGTAACCACTCACTCGACTCGTCCATGGCACAGATCGCACTGTTGTCCTCTCCATCCCTTCTGGCACACACACTGCTCCGAGAAGCACGCGCCATTGTAGCAGGACGGGTTACAGGGAGTTGAGAGGGCCTACAAATTTTGAAAAAAAAATTTTATTTGTTGTATATTTTGTATTTCAGATTTTTTCAGTTCTGCCATAGAGGGTAACCAGTTTCTGACTATTTTCTACAAAAATCAACCCCCATCTCGAATCTAATCTCCCCACCCGATCTATGCCATCACTTTCTCGAATTCGTGTTTCTTTCTCCCGCTTCTTTATCCCCACTAGTGGCCGGTCTTGCACCCTTTGAGCTGGATCTACGAGAGCCATTCGATATGGGATACTAGCCCTCCCTCTGATTCTCCCTCTCCCCTCTCTCCCTCTCTTGAGTGTTGCCTTTCAAGCGTGCTCATTGCAGCTTGAGAGGCGAGGCGGAATAGAGGCGAGAGATCACGCATAATCGAGAGAGCGCTGATCATGGGGCCCGAGGAGCGAGCGTGAAAGCCGCAACGGCCTCTTGACATCTGACCCATCTAGGTCAAGAGGGCGAACGCTTTTAGGGCGGCTGCAAACCACTTCTCAATTCTCCCTCACTCAAAAGTTGTTGCTGCCTAACGGAAAACTAGAGATCATACATCATCTTTTTCCCCGTTCCCTCTTCAAAATGCACGAAAACCGCCCGAGGCAGTAGAATCGTCTCTCTCCTTTGCTCATATTATATCGAAAAAATGGAAAGAGAGACAGTTTGGAAGCAGTATTGCTCGCGCTACTGGATGAATACTAGCTACAAATCGCATTTTTTTTGCTGACTTGCGGCAGGGGGAACGGTGAAAGCTGATAAAATACGTCAGCAGACTACGGTAATCTAATGTTGTTGTTCATCGCTCGCCTATGGAAAGTGGATTTCTTCTAACCGCTAAGTCGATTGGCTCAATTTTTATTTCAAGGAAGCAATTCGAGTAAACAATCATCGCCCAAACTTCCGAAATGTATTAAAGAAGGGTCATTGAGCTAGCAGTTTCACTAAAATTGACCAAACGCACAAGAAAAATAGTATTTATAGCAAAAAAGTGAAAGAATCAGCAAATTATGATATTTAAGCTCACCTTTTCTAGATCGAAGCTGGCCGTGGCTGCGTCACCTATCCGCACCAGCAGGAACAATATGAATAACCGGAAGGCATGGGGAATTGGCGGCGGTCTGTCCGCACTTCGGGCACCGCCCATCACACCGCCATGCACACCACCCTGCAGATTACGGTAGGGTTACGGTAGTTGATTACACAACGCGCGAAAGGTGAAACGATAAGCGAGGCAATCACTGCTCGCTAGTGTGGTTACAATAGCGCAACTTGGCAAGTTTCGAGAAGAAGAGGGGAGAAGAGAGAAGAAAACGGAGAAAGATCGTACAGCAACCAACTTGATTACGGATAGATCCGATCTAAGGGGGAAAAGAAAGTCGTGAAAACATGTCGACAAGAGGAAATAAAAAGACGAAAGAAGGCTAGAGAATAAAGTTGGCTGAGTCGAGGGAGTTCCCCCTCAGAGGCAGCAGACATACACAGAGAGAAGAGAAGAGGAAGCCCCCAGAGCTCAGGGGATTCGAAGAATGATGAGGAGAGAGATTGAGTACAGTTGAGAAGGGAGACACTGTACTCGTGTTATTCGAATCGGCCGGAGTGATAAGATACGCATTTGATGAGGAGAATACGAGGGACAGGTCAGTTGGGGACTAGCAGACACTAGAGTGAGGAAGAAATACGAGGATGCAACTGGCAGGGAGAGAAGGGGAATAGCGGAGACGGAAGAGAAAAAGAGGGAAGAAGCTGAGACAGAGATGCGCACACGACCAGAGAACTAAGTCATTCTCTCCCCAGTCTTCCATTCTCCCACAACAACGCTCAGACTCGACGAAAGAACGGAAAGACCCCTGATCAAAGACTTTCGACGATCGACGACGATCAAAGACTGGCGAGACACACGTGGTGATGAGAGAATGTCTTTCGCCTGGGTGGTTCAAGTCCTCGTTTTTAGCTCGTTAAACGAGCAGTTAAAAAGAAGAGGAGAAGACGGCAGCATGTGGTACATGTGTGTTCCAATCTGGACCCAATCCCTCCCCGTTTTCCTCCTTTTTCTCCCTCGAAAATTCAACCTCAAACTGGGCTTCCGCCTCTATTGTTGAGAGGAAAAAGGAAAGAAGTATAGAGAAAGAAACAGGCACACGTGGATTTTGCAGTGGAAAGTATAGATTGTGGTAGCCTTCGTTCACTCTTCGTTAACTGTGCATTCGCACGCGTTATCTGTACAGTTATCCGCATCTCTCTCGAGGGGAAAAGAGGAGAGAAATACTGGTGAGATTGAGCGAGGAGAGTGGACAAACAAGACACAGCCGCAATCGGTTGGAAAACTAAAATTTCACGAGCATATTCGACGATGATTCGGTTTCACAAACGCAACAAGGAACTAACGGAATGAGAAATATGGCGAGCCACACCTAGGATTGACAGGGCGGGGTCATAATTCTTTCCGAAAACTTGAGATTAGGTTCGGTTCTGAGGACCCCCACCTAACTTTTCACACCACTGAGTATGGGAATCGTGCGTGAAAAAGTGCGAGACTGGGGACTTGTGTGAAGACAACCAAAAAGCAGGTACGGAGCATGTTTGGCCCGCTAACCAGCGCACTACAACTCGTTCAGGCTTCATGGTCAAGGGGGAAGAAGAAGAAGAAGAAGAAGGAGAAAGGGGAGGCAATGGCGAGTCCGGTCTCTGGCGCTGCTTGTTGTTGTTGTGGCTGTGTGTGGGTCGGGCCGGTCGGGGGAAATACATGGTAGCTGGGAATTGACTCGGCGGGATAAAGTAGGAACAAACAATTGTCTCCGACAACTGCAAAACAAATCTAATCGATAATGATGATTGACCTATACTTACTGAGATGCGAGAATGACATTAGATCGAACCATGACCGAGATGAGTGGAAACGAGTGGGAAATCGGAGCGGGGCCCATAATGAACGAGGAGAGCACTCGAAATGCATACGTAATTGGAGGCCCGGAGGGCTCTCATTGTAAGGGGAAGTGAGGGAAGGAGGGTAGTCCATTCAACTCTCACTCGGTGACTACCAAACTACCAGGGGTGCCTTTATTCTCACTAATTTGCGAAATGTTAGCACAATTTTGTCTTATTCTTTTGGGAAAATGTGATCAAGAAAAAGCAGTCATCAAGAAAGAATGTGAAGAAAATTCAACCAATCAGTCCTCAACCAGCTCGCCATAAGCATAAATATACGTAGAAACCCAACGGAAGCGAAATCCTGACCCATTGGAGCCCGAAAACGACCGGAAAATGCGTGGTAATCGCAGGAAAAAGTGATCGTAAACTGGCGAGTGCTCGTTTCCGCGTCACTTTCCATTGGTTTAGCTCACTCTTACGCAAGTCAAGACTACTACAACTTAAGGGAGCCTAAAACACGGAAAAGTAGAAAACGGGTCGGCGGTTGGGCTGATCCACGAATGTATTAGGGAATGGAGGGCGGGGGCTGTGGGAAAGCTTGCGAGAGAGTGTGGGAAAGTGAGAGAGCGGCGAGAGAGGGAGACTGCGATGGAGGGTTGGATGGACACTACCCTCGCCTCTCGATGCTGAGTAAGCGCGCGGTCGATCGGGTTATAGACGAGAGAGTGGGGCGGATCGAGAGAGCGGAGAGGGAGAGGAGGAGGAGGAGGAGGTCGAGAAGAGAGATCAGAGACACCTCAAACAGTCCCCCTCCATCTCCATCTTCTTCCCTTTGACAAGGACACTCTGCTTTCTCTTTCGACTCAGGAAAGGAGGGAACAATCAACGACTCAGTTTCTTTCTGCATCGTGAGTGTAGACTTTCCGGAGTGGAGAAGAAAGGAGTGAATAAGAGATCATGACGACGAGGCGCGCCCTCTTATCTATCGATTCATCTACTCTTCATGTGCAACTTTGCGATGACGAACAACAATGATATGGGTCACAAAACATTCTTGTAATATAGTTGATCACCAACCAAAAAAGTATAAAAGGCAGTCAAAATGCGATTAAATGTGATGGACAGTTGGTCCTAAGAAGGCAGAAGGAGTGGCCCGATCAACCGTGCCTCTAGCAAACAGAGATTGATATGATACTGGAAGGGTCATCAGAAGAACGGGAACTGCTGAATGGTAGAGAGGAGATAGCAGGAGGAAAAGATTGTAGGAGCGGATTGCCTTTGATTCTTACTGGGGCAGCTGAGATACAGTGCAGACACGAATAGAGTTCATCAAGATAGTGAAGTGCAGAAGGAAAGGCCCTGCACTTAGACACGGATCCATTTCGTGCAAGCGTGTAACCAGAAACGATCGTAGAAGTCAAAGTGTTGTAGCTTTTACACGAGAAAACAAAAAAAACGTAAATAATCCGAAATGATGTAGGTTCGAAACAGTTACGGTTCAGTAAAACCTCAAAACGCAATCTCTTCACGAGAGGATTGCGAATTGGATTACGCGTGAACAATGACTATTATTTTTCGAATTCTCTTCGATATTTCGCTTTTTCTTAGGACGAAATAAGAACACAGAAAGGAGAGTTGACTCAGAGAAGTGAGCAGTAAGTCGAGAGGAAATCGGAGACCGCCTAGAGCGATAGTCTATCCTTCTCTCTCACTGCATCTAACTTACTAGATAAAAAGTGAAAAGAGAGAGTTCCCTTCATGACGAGAGCGGAACAAAAAGTTGTGACGATCGGTCCCCGATTTCGTTGTTTTCTCCATTCGAATAGACAGAAAATGGGAAATAAGATCGAAACGAACGCACAGCCTCAATTATGTCCAAGGACAGTAGGTCACAAACCGGGCGAACCGTCTTTGGAATTCGCGGAACAGCGCTCTAAAGAGAAGAGATGACTAAGGGATTGTAACAGTAGCGATGTTCTCTTTTTCATGATCTCTAGCTCATCAGAGAAACAAGAAAGCGTAAAAGTGAGGAGAGTACTACTTATATCTTTCACTATCTCTCAGATCTACCAACTCTCTCGCGTGCCTCTCCACTCTACGAGTGTATGTTTGCATGATCCATGAATGAGGTAAGAGGAGGAAAAGCGAAGGGTGGGGACTAGTTAAGTGACGCGCGCGCACTCGCATAGTAAAAGGCACACACAACAGTCAATCAGAGACAGACAAAAGGGAGACTCGGGAAGAACTGTACAATCAGTCTGACTTCATTTCCCTTATTTAGCTCTCTCTGAAGATAAAGAGGTCGTAGTTCTCATGGCCATATGTTCCGGAACTCGGAGCCTATGCATAGTGAAGGGTTTAGGGCCCGTCGTCACTTGATCAATGAATCCTAGGACAAGGAAGCATCTGTTAATGCTAGCGCTATCTCTTGAACTGGTGGTTTCCAAGTTTCGAAATAAAATACAATTACTCAATGAACTCTAGGAATGGTAGCTAAACAAACATGACGAAATTAAAGTCTCGCATAGTATGCTCACTGAAACATGTCACATGTCATCAATCGATGCGCAAGTTGCGATTACTTGCGCAATCGTGCAATTCTCTCCCATTTCGAAACGATATTTCTCAGTCAGAGAAGCGAGAGAGCATGGGAAAGTGAGAGAGCATAATCGAGAGATTGTACAGTTCACCTCTGTTTTGCGCGACGACAAAACAAAAGGAAGCGGGGAAGTGAATAGACTCCCCGAAAACGATTCCAGACAGGAAGAAAACAATGGCACGACGATATCGGAGATTCGAATCAGACGAATAATTGAGCAGTAATGTACTAATGGAATTGTATTGTCGTCTAATTTCCAGCAATTTGCAATTCGTAATAAGATGAAAAGACTACTGTAGAAACGTCATTCAATAGGTGAATCGCACGCAATTTTCTCGCGATTGACACGGTAATTAGAGGTCAGCAGTACTAGGCACGAGTCGGTTCCTGGCACAATGCGAACTGACCCTCAAGGAACGCGAGGGAGCAATGAATGATCAATTGAGTGAGCGATCCTCCTCTTTCCCGTTCTTATGGAATGCAAGATATTCGACTTACAAAGAGCGGCAAAAGGGACACGATGGACCCATTTTTTTCGAGAAACGGAACTGTCGAGAAAAAGCGGACAAAGACACCGCTAAGCAATTCCTTCCTCTGGATAAATGCCAGTTTTTACTATATTTCGTCAGGATGAAAGATGGGAAAGGAGAGTACGGAACGGAGGTTGACATTAAAGTCGCGCAGAGAGGTAGTTCGCACACGCAATTTGCCCATTATGACCTTGGGAAGAGAGAGGGGCACAGGCGAGAAAGAATGAGCCAAATGAGTAAGAAAAACAGTAAGAAGGACGAGAAATGGGCGAGCAGCAAAGGATCAAGGGGATATGGCTTCTCGGTACAAAGGGAGAATATGTCCAAGGTCGGTTACTGAGACTCGTCCTCTCTCTTTCTTCACTCTCCCATTCTTTCTCCCTCCCTTGATTCGATCAATCCGCCTCCCTATGGATTAGCTATGACAGTCTCTCTCTCTCTATGGGGGTAAACTTGTTCCTCCCTCCGTCTTTCGGCGCCTCGTCTCGCTCTAAGCTGTACTGTATATTATAATGCCTGGTCCAAATAAAGGGACGAAACGAACCTGTCTTGGAAAAGAGCCAGATCCGATCGAGATCGGACAAGATTAGCAAGAATAACAATGACTGGTAGATGCTCAAGAGCAAAAAGTGGTCACCTTTATCCATGGAATATTTGCACAATCTGAATATACGAAATGACGAAAATGCGGGGCTATTTTTACTCGAAGTGTGCGGAAAAAAAAGGAGAAAAGCTGCTAATTGGACGAGTGCACAGGATTCGCGTTTCACCACGGGAAAGGAACAAGAGTATTAGCTTAGTTTGGAGGAGAATGCTAGGGTATGGGAGAGATCTTCTGCATGTGGAAGTTATCGGCAAAAGGAGTGTGAAGGAGGTAATACTCGAGCGGGGGCATGGCTCGATAGTTATGGTCTTTGGGAGTCTAATTCTACCTCCATTGCAACATGTATGGTCTATGATGACGGCAAGGGGAACGGTAGCTAGTGGTAGTACTGGGAATAGCTGTCAGTGGGGAATCTGATGTCGTTGAACTGTGCATAATTATGCCGAAATATGTACACGAGTGCGAGTGAAATTGTGAATCAGTGCTGGAAAAATATCGTTGTTGCTCGAAGGAGAGACGAAAGAAGTTACTCGACGTGGTTAATCCAGCTGAAAACTAGATTATTAGATAACAATCTTGTTTACGGTCTTGCTTTTCTGATAGATTATTTTTGGTTGATTAAGTAATATCATTATATTTATGAAATCTAACCGTCTGATCTTTTGGCGGCACGAGTTGTAAGCTCGTCGCACGAAACGAGGAGCGATTGCCATAGCGCCCTGCAATATTCAAAATAATTTAAAATTTAATGAGTTGATATTTTAATCTTTGATCTCTCACCTTCGGCGCTCTTTGAGAGAGAGGAAGGACGGCTGAAGCGACCTGTGAGCCTTGGGCGAACGAGCGAACCTGTATTTTAATTTCTTATTTTAAAAAAATATGTTAACATATTATCATTAGTTATCGTCCCCCATTTATTTTCTTATTTCGCGAATCATTTCGCGATTCCGATTTATGGTCTTTAATTTATAGCCTTCAACTAATCGTAAAATAAGAGTGTCGAAATCCGGATGACGAAAATGATCTCTTTCATCTCTCATCGTAATCAATCAAGGCTGAGTTGCCTTCTTTCTTTTCACTTTTGCTCTCTTTTTTGCTTTACACTGTAAGGTCAATCAATCTATCGAAAACTTATTGTGAGCTCTATCTGACCGGAAGTGGGAATGATCACTTGATCTTGCGTACTGTTCCACCACCTTTCCCGTTTTATAGCACCTATTATCTATGAGAAACTCGATGCACTAGTACGAGTACCCTAAACAGAATTCTATGAATAACATGATACAAATAATAAAATCCCGAAAAAATCCTGAAAAAAATCTTCTATCGCTCCCAACTCTGTTTTGGACAATTACACAAAAAGCAAATTTAAACGAAAATTATCCTCGTACGCTTATAATAATCCCCATTTATGAAATTGTTAAAAACGAAAATTTAAAATCTGACCCATGAAAAAAGTTGGCCCAACGAAATCACTTCGGTCTACGGTTATTGTGTTACGGTAGCATTTTGAGTTGCTTATATCGTAACCCTACTGTATGTGGGGTTACGATATAAGCTTATTGTACTCGGGCTAAAAACAATTCGAGATGTGTTTCAATTATCATTATTTTTGAGTTTTACATCCCGCAAAAACCCAAAATAATGAGGATATTGCTTTAATATTGCACAAATTCTTCCTTACCATCCCTTTTTGACCTTTTTTTATTCAATCATCTCGTGCCTTCTCCCAATTACCTGATGATGCAGCATGGGCGGAAGACGAAGTTTCTCGATGAGATGAATAGACTTGATATTCTTGACGATTGTGCGACACGCGAGACTTTCTAGCGATTCAGCTGAATAGATTAGGCTCAAATTATTACTACTAGGACGTTAATAAAGAAAAATAATATCCTGATTATTATGGAGTTTTAGTAGTTCGTACATCAAGAAGAGGACCAATGGACTCAAGTGATCTACGCTCAAGAAAGGCCCACGTTTAAGAAGACTGATTCGTATTCTAAACCAGTCAGGACTTCTGCGGCTTGATGAACTTCTAAACCACTCAGAGGAAATCAATCGACGAGAATTGAGAAGAAACATCTTTAAATATCCCATCCATTGACCCGTTGACATGTTGAGAACACAGATCGCAATCCCCTCCCAAATGATGTTACCTTCTGCAGGCCCATTGCCTGATGTTAGGATAAACATAATATGATATGATTTAAGTAGTCTATACAAATAATTAGCGAGGATTTGAATCCAAAATACATTTTTTTATTCCTTGTTCTTTGAATTTTGCGCGAAAACTGCCGTATCCCTACTGAATAGTTGTACTACCGAACTACTTTATCTTTGGATCCTTTATCTTACTACTTTACATTACTGTAATTTCTTATTAATTCCCAAAAGAGCATTTGAACCTCAACCCATTTTTTTCATTCTAAAACATTTGAAAATTGAATAAAAAATGAGAAGCAATCCGTTCTCAAAGCGTTTCTCCCCTCGAGAGGCTTCTCGCAGCTCATCTCCTCTTTCTATTCGAGGCTAACTGCACTAAGAAAATCCCTTCTCGGAAACCCTTGAATGTCAGTCACATCTCCTCTAAATTTGGACAATAAAGAGCCTCTCTCTCAACTCTGAGAGAAGTCTCTCGAGTCAGAGAACTGAATAATGAAGACATACGCTTCCCGTGAATTCCTTCATACATCACACTCTGTGTTTGACACATCTGGCGCTTCAATCACAGCCGATCAAATATGTTTCATAGATCGCATCTATCTCAAAAAAGATGACTTTTCCCTGACATTAAAATGAGCAGACTGATTCTCCAGTCAAATAATGCTCATAATGGTATCGATATTCTTGTTATTAGCTTCTCACCACAAATATCACCAGATTCTTGCTACGGTGATCACTCATTGTAGCTAATGCCCTAACGACTACGATTGGGAGATACCGTATCCAAATGGCAATATCACGATACAAAACAATATTTTTGATTATTAAATTAATAAATTATTAATAAACTAACGATTCCTTCTGCGATGCGAGGGCCGGTGGAGCGCGGCTCGTTGTACAGCCATCCTCGCTACCTGAACAGATTACGGTGTGGAACGGTAGGACTTCTGACCTACAGCAATTATCTTACCTGCGTCAGACACTCGTCAACGTTGAAGTGGGCGAGTGTTGAGACCTGAAATGCACCTGTCAAAGGGAGCTGTATTCTCTCTATTTCGATTGCTGAACTGAGGTATCGTCGATCATTCGATATTTCAGAATTCAGGAATTCAGATCCATAATTCAGACGTGTTGTCTGACTATATCGAACACTAAAAAAACACCTTGACCTACATATCGAATATCTCGTGTCTCTGTGTAGTGAAAGATCAAATGACGACAACATTGCTCCAATTATCGCGCGCGTGTTTGGTTAGCCTCTCTGTATTCTCTCTTACCCGAGTGGGATAACTATATTAGCCTCGCTAATGGGGTTATTATGCGCGGATATTTCTACAAAAACGAACCTCAAAATATTCCATTCTCCTCTTGGAAGCGAATGCTTCGGCATCCTTCCGGCTCACTGCTCGATCAAATTCGCGATGCAGTCGATTGCCCACGAGGATTCTCGGGATTCCCGGCACGAACTATAATTAGATTCATTATGTTTCCCCGGCTTCAATGTCGTGATCAACTAATGAAAGAGCGCAGGTGAAATAACGCGCGAGTCACTGTCAACAGACGACGAACTTTGTCGAGAATCAGAGATCGAGGAAAATCGATTGTGACCAAAGGCGAAATTCGATCCGCTTTGTAGAGGCAGGTGTCGTCTAGCTGACCAGATGTTCTCCCAAAAAGCCAACGAACCTCATCAATCTCTCTTAGCCATCGCTTCATTCCTCCGAAACTCCATCGATTCGTGATGTCATACACGAGCAATATGCCGTGCGCCCCACGCGAGTAGCGACGGATGATAGTGGAGAAGCGACCCTGTCCCGAAGTGTCCCTGAAAATCGATTTTCCTTTTCCACTTTGAGATCCACTTTCGAAACGCCTACGGTTGGATATAAATCTCTGCTAGGAAATGGCCCGTTTCGCAAGGCGAGCATTTCCTTCCCTTCCTTCCGTATCCCGTTTCTTCTCCCCTCAATACGCCCCATAAACTCCTCTCACACGGATGGAGAAGAAGCTACACTGCGGAGGCGGCTACCGTAGACAAATCAGGGAAACAATTTTTTTAAAAAAATGAATAAACAAATAAAGACGAACCACAACTGGACGTTGATGGCGTGTCCGTCGAGAAGGACAGTGGCCAGTCGAGGAAGAGCCGCCTCTGAATGTGTCTGACTCTCTCAATTTTACATGCTCTCTCGTCGCTCTCAGCGCCGAGAAATCAAACAAAACGGATAGATTTCTCAGTAGATCCGATTATCCACACAATGGCTGTTCTCCCCCGCTCACCCGTGCCAAATTAGCGGAATCCGCTTCTCTACCCACATAATACGTGACGGCTCCTATTATTTTGATGAGCATCAACATTTTGTTTTCGCACAATGTTCACGAACAATCAATATGATCATGTGAGCGATTCGAGTTATTTGCTCATATTTGGCTTTTGAAAATGTCATGTTCGAAAAAAAGGAAATTTGAGCTGTGTGTGGAGTATTTGAATGTGCTCGAGACCGCAAAGATTCCTTTCAGAGAGAAGGTTAACTCATTAGGCAAGCCGAATGCCCACCTGCGGCTCGAAAACAACAGGATTTAAAATCAAACGAAGGGATCAAACGGAGGTTGCGGAATCCTATCCCACGAAAGGGTTTACAAATCAAACAATAAATGAAATTGTAATGAGACTATCGCTAAATAAAAGTCGAAAATATGTCATCGATAAATTCAAGCTGACCCTGGAAATAACAATATAAAATAAAACTCACGAGGCAGGTCTCCATCAAAATTAGCCGCGTCGACTTCGGGCAACCCCGTGAAGAATTCGCTCTTGCCCACGTCCGCATCACCCACCTGGATTACGGTAGGTTACGGTATTCGAGGATTACGGTAGATCATCGATTTATCGATTTTCTAGATTACTATATCTACTCACCAGCAGAAACTTCAAAGGCGTCTCGGTCAGGCCCAGCTCCTTGCTGCCATTTGCGTGCGGGCCAATGTACCGAAGTCCCGAGCCGCGCGCCATTTGGTACAGATACTGTAGTCGAGTACTGTAGGTTCACTCGGCCTAGCGAGGGTGAGGGGCTCAGCGCATCTGAAATTGATTTGGATAGCTTGCAGGCGAGAAACGACAATATCTGGCGCAAGCGAAACGTAAATGATGGTAATTGGAGGAAGTGAGAGGGGCGAGATTGACCCAGTGGCTGAACGGGAACGCGATTTCGCTTTCAATATCAGAAGAGAAGCGCAACAGCAGCAGCAGGAGCAGCAGTGACCGTCGTCAACAAGGGAGTCAGGTGGCTGCTCTCCTCTCCCTCGCCCCCTCCCCTCCCGTTCCCCCCTTTCTCTCTCGTTCGAATGCCCCTTGCCTGAGTATCGGGCGCGCGCGCGTGCGCCCATCCACGCAGCCAATTCGATCGAGTGAGGCAGAGAAGAGGAGCGCTCACTCCTCTCTCTGTTGTTTCCCTCTCCCCCTCCACAGATGGTTATCGTTGTCCAGAAGAGTCTCAATTACCTCCTCCTTCGCTCGACCGTTGTCCTCCCTCTCGGTCACGCGAAAAAACGTGAAGGAAAAGCTGGTTCTTAGGTGCTCATTCATTCTCTTCTCCCTTCTCCCCCGCTCGTTTCCTCCTCTCTCCTTCTCCCTTTCATTGCTCTCCACTACTCATATTCCGCATTGCTCATCGCTGTTTCCTCCCTCGTTCGCCTTTGATGGATACCCCCGCGTCTCGTCAAATATTCTTTTTCTTCTTCCTTTCGCTCCACTGCCGATTATTGACTGCTCCCCCGGCACAAATGCGTTTCAATTATCGATTAGGGGTGGGGTCAGGATAAATGAGTCAGCAGGGCAAAGTTTGTGAGTGTGTATGCATGTGTGGTGAGTGGCATTGATTGCTCGCTCTTTCTTTCTTTCCTCTCCGCTCCCTCACTTACTTTCACCCATCATGCCATTCCTTATCGTTTGCTCCGTCAGTTGCATCTGAGCCGCCTTGCGAAATCACATGAGTCGACGATGGGAATGATGAAAAGCGCGCTCTCAATCAGACAACTTTTAAAAACGTTTTTAAATATTTTTTTATAACATTGCCTCCTCTCCCTCTTCTTCAGAATCCTACCGTAGTCCATCGATTCTTAGCCTTCTCCTCTTCCCTCTCCCCTCTTCAGACGCCTCATCATTAGCCTCAGTGTATCAATCACGCGCCGCTAAGCCAATCCGCGCTCGTGTTTTCGTTTTCCCTTGCGAAATTTGCCCTGATTTTCGAAAATGTAAAAATTGCAGATGTACTGAGTGCATCGATAGCTGGGAACCCGCGAGATACATCAAATCACTGCGAAGATCAAAAGAAGCGTAACAACGAGTGCGTTTTCGCTTTCTACTTGGACTTTGGGGATTTGATATCGATTGACTAAATTAAGGAAATGGGTGACATCGTTCCGGACGTCTTGTCCTCAACGACGCAGATTCCGATAACGTCGGAGGATTCTTTCCTCCATTCGGCGACGTGTCTGGGAATCTCGGGCCTGTTCACAATCGCCGCACTGTTGCTGACGATCCACCAGGTATTATATTATTTAATAACCATCCTTTTCCCATACTAGTAATCCCCAAATTGGTCCTCGAGTATTACTCATACCCCTCTCACCTGCCTGTCACGCTTGTGAAATGTGACGTGTCAATCAATTATTATTTGTTTTTAAAGATTGTTTAAATTATCATTTTTCAGATCTACGAGCATCTCCGATACTACTCCTGCCCGACGGAGCAACGATGGATCGTGCGAATCCTCTTCATCGTCCCCATCTATTCCTTCGACTCGTGGCTCTCCCTCATCTTCTCCCAGAACAACGTCTACATCTACTTCAATTCGATTAGAGATTGCTATGAAGGTACTGATTTTTTATATTTTATATTTTTTGTATTTTCTTTTTTTATTGTCTGGTGATGTGCCGTTTTGTCCAGTGTAACTATTTTTTATACATTTATAATTGACATGTCCGGGAATTCCAACTGATCGCGTGATCCCAGGTGTTTTGATAAGCTTGGCGGGTATTGAAAAGAGTAGACTTATTGAGCACTACGGTACTTGCGTCAGCACTATTCCTAGACGCTTTCATTAGTTTAGAGATTTGATTTGTAGTGCGGGGTGATAACATCAGCGATTTCGGAAATAGCTTTGATCATCTGACGTTCGTACAGCAACTTCCTTGAAAATATCGTAGTTGAAACCCGAGGTTCTTGCCTTTCAGTAACCTGATAGTCTGAGGCTGAACGAGCCAATTTAGCGGCGATTCAGCGTTGACTATCCGTAAATTGAGTCCGTTCTTGGATTCGTCAGACATTTTCGAGAACAGCAATTTGGGTTCCATTGAAATTGCAATTTCACTTTTTCGAGAGGGGATGAGCCAAAGGGGGAAGGGAAGAGGGGAGGAAAAGGACGGAAAACGAGTCTCTTCTTATCGCTCGCGTCGCTCTCTCTCTCTTCCACTCAATGCAATCTCTGGTCTCATCCCATCCTTCTTCTTTTGTGCCCAAAAGAGCGTTCCACCTAATGGAAAGTTATCGATTCTCCCGTTGGGAAAACAAGCGAGGGCAGACCGGCAATCAAAAGGAACCTTGAGAGAGGGGATAGGGGAAGGGTTTGTAATCAATGGCACCTAAGTACCGTCTTTTTCGAAGATGAAATATATAATTATTTAATTAAATATTACTAATTCAGCATTCGTAATCTACTCCTTCCTCTCGCTCTGCTATGAGTACCTCGGAGGCGAGAGCAATATCATGGCCGAGATTCGTGGAAAAGCCATTCGGTAAGGGCCTCATTTTCAAGTCTCAAGCTTCCACCTGCCCAATCTCTCTCAGTGCCCACGCATACTAGAGAAGGTCGCGTGTGGAGCCTGAGAATAAGTAATTTTGAATTTAAAAAAATGTAAAAAAATTATTATTTATTCCAGCCCGACGAACTACTACACCTGCACGTGCTGCCTGGCTGGAAAGCAGTACACTATCGAGTTCCTAAGATTCTGCAAGCAGGTTTGTTATTTATTATCCAATTCTCAAAATAATTTATGCATTAGATAATAAATACAAATATCGTCTATATGCTAAGAGGCATGCGACGGAAATGGAACTATTTAGCTTTCCGGGTTAATCGTTATTGGTGACGTCATATAGATTAGGTGATGACTCTTTTCGAATGTGTGGTGACATTGTGTCCCGGTTGTCTTCTTTCTCTGCCGAATTTCAAGTAGTGTGCAAACTTCGTATTTTCCTTCGCGTCTTCTGTGCAGGCAGCCCATTTCAGTATTACTTTTCTCTCTCCTTTCAATTCCCCCGTCAGAGGTGCAAAACAGAGGCCTGTGAAGGGAAAGAAGCATGAAATTGGAAGCAGAAAGGGAGAAGAAAACACATAAAGAGAAAGAGAGAGGGAGGAAAGAAATTCGAAATTAGCTCGCGAGCTCCATATTTGAATGATGAATAGGCTATGAGGGGTACGGTAGCTACGGGATATGAGCAATAAGGACGGGGATATGAAGCTGACCTTCATGTCTTTCACCTCTCTTGTTCCCCTTCCAACTATCAATAAGCGGATTACATCTGTGTTGTGAAAGAGGAAATGTTCTGCCCGGGGGATGTGTGTGCTAGTTCTGCAGTAGAATGTTGACATCTCATAAAAAATTCATGGGAAATAAAAATTGTTATTAAATATTTCAAAATTAAGGCCACTCTCCAATTCTGCTTCATCAAGCCGATCATGTCTCTGCTCACTCTGATCCTTACCCCGATGGGACTCTACGAGGAAGGAAACTGGTCCCTCAGCGAGGTAAATATTGATTTTTTTTATTTTTTGAACAAAAAACATTTTTGCATTGTTTTCATTATTGTTGAGCTGTTCAGGGCTACATCTGGATCACTCTGACCTACAACGTATCCATCTCTCTGTCTCTCTACGGCCTCTTCCTCTTCTACACTGCCACCAAGGTAGGCTTGATCGAATATTCTCTCCCCTCTCCCTCTCCCTCCCCTACCCCTCTCTTCCTCCTTTCTCATTCACCCGATCCCTCCAAGAGACTAATGTTCAATAATCGTCTACTGCACTGTATCAGTGCATCTACACAGGATGTCACAGAGACAGTGCATGCAGACACAATGTACTGAGATATCGTATCAAACATGAATATTACATAGGTGGCACTACTCGTACAAAGATTAGATAAGATAGCCGTTCCATTATATCAGGAGCACTGTACTTGTAATCACAAAGAGACACCAAAACAGAAAAAAATTGAAAAAATAGTTAATAATCATCTCAGGACCTGCTCTCTCCCTACCGTCCCGTGCTCAAGTTCCTCACCGTCAAGTCCGTCATCTTCCTCTCCTTCTGGCAGGGTACGGTAGCTTCCCTGATTCAGGGAAAAATCGATAATCAATCGATAATTCAGGATTCTTCCTCGCCGTGCTCGCCGCCTTCGACGTCATCGACCAAGTGGAGAAGGAGGGACAAGTGGTGAGATACCGTAATCTTGCCCTACAGTAACCTTACCGTAACCTATCGTAATCCCGAAAGCATACCGTTCCCTCCCAGTACCCGAACAATACACCATAGTATCAAAGATATCGAAAGTATCCCTACCGAGCCACTTACAAGAAAACGTTTACCGTAACCTGGATGTATCTACCGTAACCCTACCGTAATCTCAGATCGCTTCCCGTGCCACGATCGCCGCTGGCTGGCAGAACTTCCTGATCTGCATTGAGATGTTCTTCGCCGCAATCGCCCTGAGATTCGCCTTCTCCGTCTCGGCCTACGCTGATGCCCACGTCGGTGTGTAATTAATTAATTGGCTAATTAGCTAATTAATTAATCGAATAACTAGCTAATGGTATCCATTTCTGCTGCAGCATCAAACACGAACGAGGGCCGCCCGGTCACGCTCCAGTCCATCTCTTCCTCCCTCAAGGTAAAGACCGCTCAGCACGAGGGGAATGAGCGGAATGACTTTGCAGGAAACGATGAACCCCAAGGATATCATGCAGGATGCCATCCATAACTTCCACCCGCAGTACCAGCAATACACCCAGGTATGAATATGCCGTAATTGGAAAAGAAAATGCTGAAAATCAGGCGAATTGCGTATTGATGTGATAGAAACTAGAAAGTAGAAAATATGGATTCGTTTAGCAGGTTTAATGAAGCCAGTTCATCAAACCTTATCGTCTTCTTTTTCGCTCAACTTTGACTCCCATCTCGCGAAGTTTGTGTGCGCGCGTACCACTTTATAAATAACCCATCGCGCTCTTTCCATCGCTAGGCAAACATGAGAGAAGCGGGAGCGGATTGAACACCTGGCGCCGCCGGGCGGTTCAACCTTTGCATACTTTGAGATAGGGCAAACGGGGGATTTTTAGGAGTTTGAGGGTATAATCCGATCAAATCAGTATTGTCGTAATAGTAGTAGATTCAACCATCACTGTGGGCCGAAACGAGAGACTACTTGAAATGGAGTTGATGGGTAATAAGTGTGGTTCAATCAATGCTGAATCTACTCATTAGGAGGAATTAGGACAAAATAGAAGAATAATACATTTTCAAAATACGATGATCAAATAACTACTTGATGATGAAACACATAAGAAATAAAATCCTTATTATTCTCATTGCAGCACTCGAATCCCGCCCGCTCGGTCAGTGGTAACGAAGCAGGTCGCGCCCTCCCTTCCTCATCTTGATCTAGGCCTTCTTTTTCTGTGTCCGGACCCCAGTAGCTGCTTGATTCATCCAAAAACAAATAAAAAACGTTCATTTTTCCTGAATCGAGCGGCACCGGGTACGGTCTCTGTCTACTCACACTCGTCTCTCCGTTCCTAACCCTCTCTGGCTTTCCATCCCTGCATGCTCCCTGGTGTTAGCGTGGTGGTGGTGTCCTACTCATTCCTCTTGTGGTGTCAACGGTGGTGCGGTCGTCGTGGTGGAGGATGTCTTCGTCGACTCCAAGACTTTGGTTCAGGGCGAACAGTCAGCAACGCCGGGTCCCTCTTCTCTGACGCAAGCGGCGAGCATGCAGCCAGTACAGCAACAGCAGCTGCAGCAACCTCTTCCATTTGGGGACGAGCTACGGGAGGATACGGAGCTGCAGCCGCAGTCGACCCGTGGGAGCCGCGCGCCCAGGGGCAGCACCTCAGGCTACAATCCCCTTCTGTGAGCAACGATGGAGGCGACATGCTGCTCATTGATATGTAGGGTAAGTGCAGGATCTGGGGAAAATGGCGTAAACCCGTGGTGAACCTGTCGTGAATTCTCCCCAAGCTTCTTCCCTTTCGCCTTTCCTCAATCAGCATGATTCATCCCCCCCATTCCAAACCTTCCTCTATCCCTATCCTGTATCTGATACCTCTCCTCTCCTTCCTCTTACGCGCCTCCCCTCCGTCCCTCGTAACAGCACAGTATCGTTGAGCGGACGATTAATAACCAAGCCAGGATCTCTCCACACTGTCTGTAGGCAGACATTGTGGAGAGTCAGGCAAAAAGATTTCGTTACTCAAAATTGATGTTTAGGCCTCGGTGTCTGATCAACCCTCCACCTCTCGCGATGATAAGCGTCTCGCCTCGGGCGCCACTCCCCAGAACTACGCCAGTATGTCCTCAACCCCCGGCACCGAGGCAGCTCCCGCAGTGCCCACTGGCCACCTCCTTGATTCCTGAACACTCTCCCCACCTATCCCCACCCTTCCACCACCCTAATCAAGCCCCTATTCCTATCCCTGTTACAGCAGTTTGTCACACGTTTGCCCGATTCTACCGTAATCAACCCAACCATGCCATCTAGTCAAGAGCTGAACAAAGTATCCGTATTTGTTGTTTTGTGTATGTATGCATCTTTCATTTCGTCTCCCCACTACTTCATTGCTACAGTAATCCTCGACTACAGTATGCCCCCCATTCCGTCTCATCGATTGGATTTCCTGCATTAACCGCCCGAGCTTCTCTAGCTTTTCTTCTTTTTCACATATTTGTATACATATGCCCCTTCTCTTCATTTCCTTTCCTACACCCGGTCTTCGACCCTTCTCTCTGTCCCGACTCGATGTGTCATTTAATGTATTGTCTCCCTATCACTAAGCTGCTCTGGCCTCTCACCTTGAGGAGCCATCAGATTAGGAACTGAGGCCATGTATCTGCTTCTACTTAGGCGGCGAACTGTTTCTTTCCCTCCTTCCTTCCTTCTAGTATGGATCCCTTCCCCTGTCTCGATTTCTTCCACGAGTTACCACTTCTCGCAACTTCCCGTTGTCCTATCCCACACAGTACAGAACCTTCCATCTCCTCTCCGATTTTGCACGCAAACCCATTATAATTTTCCGAAATAGCCTAGTAATCGCATCTACTTCTTGTCTTATCCACTGAGGTGTCGGCACATGGATGTTTCCCATCGGATCGTGTTGTGTTCATGTCTCTCTGGATCTGGATAAAGTGTTGACTGGATGGACTTCTTACTTTCTCAGATTACGGTAGCTGTAGTTTCAGGCGGACTTTCAGGCTAAATCGGGGTAGCCACCATGAAAGCAACTGGCATCTCGTGATGAATCCTCGGAAACTCGTGATGTAAAGCCGCCGATGAATGGCCTCATTTACCTCACCTGGGGGTCGCAATCAGCCGGCCTTTAGCGTTGCCTGACGTGGGTAGGCAAAACCGCCCCTATTTTTGCCTTCACTCCTTCTTCCTACTGTCGAGACTGCTGTGATACTTCCATAATGATCCACGCTAATTAGTTATGCTTCGGTACTTTGTTTAATTACTGTGACACATTAGCGCATAGAACAGCGGAGGCAACAGGAAAGAATCGCTTTGTCATCTTGATCTGTCTTTTCTCGTTTCTTCGTGCATGACGTTGCAGAGATTCTGAAAACATATTCCTGAAGTGTCTATCATTCCTGTATTCTTGACATTCTCTTCCATTTCTCTTTCGTGGAAATTGAAACGTAATGTACCTGGTTTGTGCTTTCTCTTTCCAATTACTCTGTGCAACTTCTGAATTCTGGTAACGCCTTTATGAAATACTAGTCGTAGCCGCACTTAATTCCTGTCTCATACTGTAGTTGGTACCCACATGGGCCGTAATTCAATGCAAGTCCGTTTTTACTTCGTCACAATATGATCAAGAGTTCAGTCGGGCTGAGGCTGGTAAGCAGGCCGTGCCTAGGCAATCGTCTGTCTCTCTCATTCTCCCGCACTCTATCATTTCTCTGACCAGCGAGATAGTGTTACGAAAAGAGAGAGTCAGACCATCCCTCCTATGCTTCTATTCTGACAGATCACAAGCGTCATCTCCGGAATTGTCACGTTTTTGTCATTTCCTAGGAGCATCCTACTGCGTTGGTGGTGCAATTTCGCCTGCCTTCTCCATTTCATACTCTATTTCTCCCTTATCTGACTCGCAAGAGAAATGGAGAGACGATATCAATCGACGCATTTCTGGACGTCGTTAGTCGATCTCATTCAATCGTCAGTCCGAAAAACTGCCGATAACGTCTCAAACACCAGCCAAAGGCCACCCGTAGCTGAGCAATTGCCGCAAATGCCACAGTTTGATCCGCGGCATTTTGTAGCTCCTTATTCGTCACCGTTTGTAGTATCATTTCCGCCTGGCTATATTAGTATATCTGGCAGCTCTTGAATTCGTACTGTTTGCCATTTGCCACCTGGTTAAACTGTCGGCGAACTCGAGAAAATACCCGAGGACACTAACGAGTTATATGATATGTCTGTTCTGTTTTTCTCACCCACACACTCAAACAGGACAATGTGTGCCTGAATTCTACTTCTTCTCAATCTTTTCGAAATAATATCCTTGGGTTAGTGGACAAGCATAGTCTAGTGCGATGTACGGTGTTCGTAGGCGTTCGTTCCACTCTCGAATTCACTTCAATGTTGCGAGAGTGCTCACTGTGGAATAACCAACGACGCTGAATCATTCGACGTTCTCGCTCTCCTAATTTCGAATACTATTTCGTCTGTCTGACCGACGAGAGAGTGGGTGGAATGGAGAGAGTGGAAGGTGTGCAATCAAGCGAGTGCCGCTGCTAACCATTCCGTCCAGTCACTGTTAGTCATCCCTTTCAGTAGTTCTTTCTCTAGGGCAGCGTTAGCTGATTCATTTCCTCGGGACTACGGTAGGTACCTACAAACTCCCTCGGGTCCTTGGGGTTACGGTAGGTTCTAAGATGTTACCAGTTGAGACGTTTCTCTTCTCATCTTTTCGTTACTCCTCATGCCCAGACGGTCAATCACACCTGATTGCCGATTATTTTGGTCCGTCTGACTTCACGGAATGATGGAGGCCGCCAGACATGTGACGCGTCTAGACATGAATGGTCCAGTGATTGGCCGGTACTTGGTATTTAGGACATTGATTACGTCAGATTCGTCGCACTTACCGTGTTGGTTACCCCAATCTCAAGCCTATTCCGGATATCGGGAGGCCGAATCAGTCTTGTTTCGACCGTCCTAAGTACTATTTTTTCCATTCAACCGGCTCAGATTGGAAAACAGTCTAGTTGGAAGTGCGCGCTCGTTAGAATTTATTGTTCATGTAATGTGCCTGTTTTGCACCGAGTAAGTCTGCCACGAGTCGGATTTTTCTGTACACATTCCTTTCTTCTATTGTGAATACCGTGGTTTTAATATGTAATCTATTCATTCAATTTTAGATGAGGGAACTCCAGTTGATGTTAGGACTGCTCTTCGTAATATGCACCTCCGAAGCGCTATTCCGAAATCATCTCAGTCAAATAGACCCGGAAATTCAAGGTATCTAATTAATAACTATTAAAAATAGTAATCGGTTCAGATTCCTCACTGCACGTTCGAACTCCCCGATCCACTCCGTATGCCGTGCGAAATGTTCTCGCGAGACTTCCCCCCTGGGTGAGTACCGTAATCTTTCCTTTGAGCCTCAGCTAAGCCATACATTCAGATCACGGCGGAATTCTCGTCGATTCAAATAACCGAATCGTCTGAGATCTCGAATGGATCTGCTCGAGTGATTGGTACAACTGACGGTGTTCAAGTCATCGCTTCCTCTCCTGTCGATGCACTCTACGCTATTCATGTGAGTGAAAGAGGTGTATAAATTGGGAATATTCACTGCCTCTCGCTGAATATGCGCTGGAATTACTACTCTATGTGTGGAATCAGCGCTTTGATTGGTCCCGGCCTTTCAATACTTTCAAACGGCCTTGAACTCTTGAGAGAATCAGTGACGCAGAAGGAGGGACAAAGCCAAGGGTTGAAGTAGTCCCTTTATCCTCGGCTTATGGGATGAGAATGACGATTTGAAACAAAAGCCGCTTGAAAAGGAACGAGAATCATGTGCGCGGTTTGGCGGAAGGAAGAGGTGGAATAGTCTAGTGGGCAAAGCGTGCAAAAAGAGGGTGATAAGCGACTGCAAAAATAAGTGAAGCGTGAAACGCAATGATTCTTGGACTTCAGGCTTATCTCCGAGAGTTCTGTGGCACTATGATTACCTGGGAAGGCGAGAATGTCCTGAAGAATGGAGAATGCAAGAGACCTGAGGAGTTCGAGCGATCATTCAATTCTCCCAAGTGAGAATTCACTGAAAGAATCGTATTTGAGATCACCGTTCAGGGTTCGATACTTCGGAAACCCCTGCACTTTCTCGTACTCATTCGTTTGGTGGGACTGGAATCACTGGGAACGATTCATCGATTGGCTGGCATTGAGTAAGAATGACGACATTACCAGAGTAATGGGACCTCTCAGGTGGATTCAACATGGTTCTGGCGCCTGTGGGACAAGAAGCAATCTGGTCTGAGCTATGGACTGAATTGGGCATCTCGCAGAAAGGAATGAATGAATTCTTCCCCGGACCAGCGTTTCTGGCGTGGTACTGTAATTCAACTTTCCCTGTACCTGAAACTCCTTTCAGGCACCGCATGGGTAATTTGCAAGCCCTTGGTGGATCCATGACTCCAGAATATCTCGCTTCTCAATTAGAGTTGAACAAGAAAATTGTCAAGAGGATGGTTCAACTAGGAATTGTTCCTGTCCTTCCCACTTTCGCTGGATTCGTGCCGAAAGAGTTCGAGAGGTAGAAATTCTTTCTCCTTTAAAGAATCTACCTTATAATTTTCCAGAAAGTTCAAGAACCTCCGCTATTTCCACAATTCGTGTTGGAATAATCTGAATGAGACCAACAGCTGCACTACTTCGCTTCACCCGCTCGAGCCCGAATTCAAAGAGATTTCCAAACTATTCATCGAAAAGGTTCGCTGCCCTTTCGAAATGATCTAATTAGGTATTCCAGCAAATGTCAATCTACGGTGATGTGACTGATGTCTACTCCGCTGATCCCTTCAACGAGAGTCCACCAAAACATCTGATGGTGAGATGGAGCAATCGTCTGACTCTCTCATTCTGCAGTGCTCTCTCATCGATCAGAGAAGCGAGAGAGCATTGCGAAATGAGAGAGATGGACCATGAGCTGAAGAATCTCCAGTAAATAACCATTACTTAGGACGATGACTACACTAACATGGCAGCGTCAATCTTCGATGGCTGTTCCATGGGCAACAGCAAATGTGTTTGGTACGGGGACTAATTGGTCATGGGACATCGCATTTTGTAGGCTACTCCAATCATGGACGTTTGTTTACGATTCGTGGAAGAAATCGTCAGTCAAATCGTTCCTCACTCAAGTTCCCAAAGGAAGAATGATCATTCTCGACCTTCAAGCAGATAAAAGGCCACTGTACAAGTGAGAATAATAGTCTTACGCAAGTTCAAGATTAATTGCAGGGAATTCGATGGCTTCTATGGCCACTACTTCGTTTGGTGTCTTCTCCAGAACTTTGGAGGCAACACCCAAATGCGAGGGAATTTGGGAAAACTTCATGAGGTTACCCTTGATCGACTTTCTTATTCGAACCATCGAATTCAGAACTATCGCGGCGCTCTCTCCTCCGAGTCTTCAATGGTTGGCATGGGTCTTACGATGGAAGGAATCAACCAGAACTATGTCGTCTATCAATATCTCGTCGATCTCACGTGGACAGAGGAGGAACTTGACCCTCACCAATGGTAGATAGAATTAATTTCGAAAACTCAACGAGCTGATTCAGGATCGAAAGCTACGCCGCTGCTCGTTATGGAAGTCGTTCGAAGCCTCAGAATGATGCCTGGCACATGCTTCTCTCTACTTTCTACACCCAAGTTGACTTCCCTCCGATTTCCCTCATCCTACCGGGCTTTGATGAGGTAATTTCAGCCCATTTTGACAATAAAAACCATTTTTTAGGAAGAATCCAACGAACGCGAGGAGCGCCGCGAGATCTATCTGTACTTCCGTCCCAAATTCAACCAGAGAATTCGAGTGGGAGATTGTTTTGAATCAGAATAGCGTGGTCGTGTGTAATCGCGTCATTTTCAGTACTGGTTCCCATCGCCGTTAATTGAAAAGCTGGGAAAGAGCTTCTCGCTGCTCAATCGAACCCTAGGAGGAAATGAGCTATTCAGGTGGGTTCGGGTCTCTGGTTATTGGTCTCCGGTTTCTGGTTCTGATCGTCCTAATTGTGGTCAATTCAGGCAAGACTTTTCTGACGTGATGAGAGAAGTCATCCAGAACAAGCTGGACAAGCGGATCCAATTGTGAGTGACCACTGACTTTCCTGATGCGATCGTTTCACTTCAGCGTCGGGAATGGATACGCGCTGCAGGACAGGAAGATGATGAAGAAGGGCTGCATGGATATGGACGCTCTCTTCGATCAGCTCGACAAAAATGAAGTCCGAGATCTCAGGTTCGATGGTTCACAATTAGCGTCCATTCAAGTCCCCCTTCTTCGCCTCTCTTACACGTCTCATCTCGCCTCATCCTAATACGCGCCTTGCGCTGTTACGTAGCTCTCGAGACTCGAAAGTCCACTGCTTATTAGAAAAGTGCGCCGGTGTCAGGCAGTGCCTGCCTTCCTCCTCTTTAATAACAGAGTGTCGAGTGGAGACACGGACTGACACCGAGAGTGGATAACAACCTCGAAGAGTGCGTCATTGCAGCACTTGGATCCTCCAGGCGAGAGAGGCAGCGAAGCCCGAATCAGAGGCAGATTCATTCGAGAGACAAGCACGCAATCAAGTAACGCTGTGGGGCCCGACTGGCCAGATCGTTGATTATGCCCGGAAGGAGTGGGCCGGACTCATCCGCAAGGTAGCTGAGAAACACAAAAACAATAACAAAAAAAAATTGCAGTACTACGCCAAGAGATGGGCCCTGTTCTGCGAGGTCCTTCAATCCGGAGTCCGTTTCAACCAGAAGAAATTCGAGGAGAAACTTCTCAGAGAAGTCGAGCTTCCCTTCGCACATCTTTGAACACAATTCGTCCAAGTCCCGACTCGATTACCTCATTGACCGCCAAGTCCTGATGATTTCCTTCACTTTATCCCCCCGTATACTGCACTTCATGAACCATGCATCCTTCAATAGTTTCATGTTCATCCACTGTATACTCTTACTACTCGTTCAAGATGTGATAAAGTTCTTGTGAAAGGTGTGGGAATATGCGTGAGAAAGGTCTGCCTTTCCCACTCATTTCGTTTTTGGGTGAGATTCCGCAGCGAAAGGCCACGGCTAGAGAAGAAGTACGCCCACACTACCCTTTGCAACTCGTGAGATAAGAGAAGAACGAGTACGAAACCCAAAAATCTATAATATTTCATGTCAACAATACTGAAATGTAAACACTGTTCAATCAATTACCTTTATCGTATACATATCAAAACCACATAGAGATCGTGTACCATTATTAACTAACTCGGGACTTAGCGATTATCAGATTACAACGATTGATTAGACGTAATTCGGAGTATCAAGCTATGGAATACGGGAGTGGGCTCATGGAGGCACCATTGTTATCTAGAAGTTATGATGGCCCATTCATTATAAGAACTCGATTGATTACTAAATTCTACCGGGAAAAGAAGACATTACACACAAGGCCGTTCGTTACACTGAATATTATGAAAGGAAGGAGCGAAAGATCTGGTAATGGCGAGAGAGACACGAACACACACAAACACAATCGTGCTGTTGTATGTGAAAAGATAAGGAGATAATTGAGATCAAGTGGAAACATCTTGGAAGAGGACAGTAGTTGAACAGTTTGAGTAGAGTTAATGCATCATGATGTGAAGTTGGACAAGGGGGAGTAAAGTGAACGGAAACCATAAGATTTTGAATAATTCAGGTAATCAGAACTGCTCGTATTCCTCGAGTTTTTCTTCAATTCTTCCCAAAATTTCCTCCTGCTCTCTCATTGCTCGTCTGAGCGCGCGCTGGAAGCGGTCGCTGCGAGGGGCGGAGGTAGCCGGCGAGTTCAGCTGCAAAATCAATGATTATTGTTGGGTTTAGCAGGGGAATCACGAGCTCTAAGCCAAAACAGAGCCAATTCGTACCAGGGTGAAGGGTCTGGGCTTCAACTTGTTGCAGATGCAAGAGGGCGGATTGCAGCAGGGCATGACGGATGCGTTGAAGTGGCCGAGTTGCTGCTTCACGTGAGTGACTGAGATGCTGTGGCGGAGAATAATCGAACTGGCCTTGGCGCGGATCTGCAATTTCAAGTCAATTTCTTCCCAGGTTCTCCTCGATCTTCTTCTGGTCGCTGCGAGGGGCGGAGGCGCCGGGGCAATAAACTCATGCTCACCCGTCCGACACGCTCCTCCTCCACCAGGGGGTACGACTCGTAGGGGTCCATCATGACGTCAAAGACGAGAGGCGGGTCGTGCACGGTGAGGTGGTCCTCAGGGCACTTTTGCGAGACGTACCTGAATCAGGGATTGGATTACGGTAATTTATCTAGGTCTTACCAGTCATCCAGAGGTTTTCCTCCCGGACACATCTGCTTCGTTCCCTCAGAAGTGCCATTGCGGAAGATCGGGGAGGTCTTGAAGTGAATCTGAAAATGTTATTTTTTGTTTATTTTTTATTGTTGGTAAGATATATTATACCTTGTACTTATCAAATCGTACGGCCATGAGATGCGTGTTGCAGTAGTAGTAGATGGGTCGCTTGACGGACAGCGAAGTCTTGTCCTTTCTCGTTCCCTTCAGTTCTTCCCAGATGTTGATGCCATCAAGCACCACTTCTTCTCTTCCCTGAATAATAAAAACCATTTAAAAACAAAAACAAATAAAAATAACCTGTTCAGCCTCGGGACATTGCAGCTTATCCTTGAAGGTGGCGTAGATGTCCATGCTCGAGACGACCTGAAACACAACTCTTACTTGTTGCCCACACGAAACTACTGTACCTCGTGACTGATTCTTCCCGCAGGAACGGTTCCTGGCTGCCACGCCACGAATGGGATACGGAATCCTCCCTCGTAGCTGTTCGATTTGCCACCTAAAAGCATTTGATCACTATTATTCAAAATAATTATATATTTTTGAAATAATTTCGAAACTAACCCTTGAGTCCAGCGGTACTTCCACCGTTCAGGCACAGTTCAGCATGAGGTCCATGGTCGCTCATCAGAATCACGAGAGTATTTTCGGCCATTCCAGAAGATCGAAGAGTATCAAGAACTTCTCCCACTGCCCACGCCATCTCGTTGATGTTGTCACCGTAGAGACCTGAAGTAATAATTTCGTAAAAATGAATATATGAGGATTCTTTCGATACCTCTCATCGAACTGTGGAGGAATTGATTGTTTGCGAACTGCGCAGAGTGTACATGAGGGAAGGAGAAGTAGAAGAAGAAGGGTCGAGTGGGCTGGAAGAATATACCTTTTTTTTTAATTTCAAACTAATCACTAACTTCCTCCTTTCTCTGAAGGATGAAGTACTTGAAGTCGTCAACGAGATTCTGGGTCATATCGTCAAACAGCATGGGCTGTTGCACCAATTCGTCTCCATCGTATAGGAAGCACTTGGTTCCGTTCGGGCCATCCGGGAACATTTTCTGAAAGAGTACAAGAGTTTTGGGATGACTCAAAGATACAGTACTTGAGTGGTATCGCACTCCCAGACATTGGTGAACGGCAGATTGACTCCAACGTATTCGAATCCACGACGAGAAGGCAAGTGAACGCCGTCTGTGCTGTTCCTGAGTATTGAATTGTGTTACAATAGCTAAAGAAAATAACTAACTGCTCGTTGATTCCCAAGTGCCACTTTCCGATCATGCCGGTGGCGTATCCTAAATTAGATATCAATTAAAAGTGCCAACAAGTTAATTCTCACCTCGCTCTCCAAACATTTCTGCCATCGTCTTTTCACTCTTCGGTAGTCCTCCGATGTCTTGCGGGATGAATACTCGTGCTCCTCCTGTTACTCCTACCCTGATCGGGAGGCGGCCTGAGAAATATACCGTAATCCTGACCCCATAACTCCACGATACCAGTGATGAATCCTGCTCGAGATGGAGAGCACATGCTGTCAGCAGAGTAAGCATTCGTGAATCGAGTTCCTTCTCGGACCTGACAAACATCATTTCCCTTCATTCTAAGCTGTGTTCATCCCTACCATTCTCTCAATTGGCGTCTCCTCTTGAGCCGGGTTACCGTAGGATTGGAGATCGCCCCAGCCTAAAAATAAACTTAATTGATCTCTCGATCAACCTGCGTAATATTAGCCTTAATTACACGTGTTTTCCAGGCCCATTCCGTCTTTCCGAGTATATTCCGGGACACTATCATACTGATTATCTGGTCTATCAAAAGTGCTCCCCGTGATTGTTTTGCCTATGTGTGACGCCTGGTTTCTTGCCATCCAGAAACACCTGTCATCATCAGCGCTATATTCTGTGAACACCTCAGAGATTGTGTCTCGAGTAGGGTTGCCTTTATCACTATCACAACTAATCTCTTGATAAAATACTGCCGGCTTATGTCCATCTAGAGTCTGTTCAAAGCCAAGTCCGGATGTGAAACCGAAAATGTTGGGCTTAATCCGTGCTCAATCGTGCCGGATAGGGTCCCAGGGTTGCAGCTCAGCCCCCATATACCTGATGCGAACTCGTTGCATCGTGGGAGCCATTCGGGGGCGAACTCTAGTTCATGGGAGAATCCCACGCAGAAATGCCAGAGTCCAAGTGTGCAGGGCTACGCTACAGGACTACAAGGATGTAGCACTCTCTTCATTTTGTCTGCTCACTCGTATCTCAGACAGGTGAGAGAGCACGCAAGATGAAGAGACGCAGCAGCACTTTCGAAAAGTGGGCGGGGACAGCGGCGCCGGTCTGAGAGGACAGCGAGAGAGTGAGCGAAACGGAGAGAGCGCAGAGGACTACGGTAGCTCGCATGATATCATAGCCCAAGACGATCAATACTTTGGAAAGGAGAAGAGAGAAAGAAATTTGCAAATTAGCGGAAAAGGCAATTGACGCGAAAGCATTCGTTCCGACAGGATCAACATTTACGTGTGAAACCTCATGTTTTCGTCGAAAGTCACGAATCCACAACAGATTCCTACGAAATGATTCTGGATCCGTTGTTTTTTGGCAACAAAGAAAAATAATATCAAAAATACAAAAAAATAACTAACCGAGATCATCGACCATCAGGACAATCACGTTCGGGTTCTCAGGAGAGACTCGGGGAGGAGAGCAGAAGGCCTGAACGAGGAAATGATTGTACATTTCGAATATTCATTTCCTGTTTACCTTGTTGGACGCGGCTCCCATTCCGACGCATGCGAATAGGAAGATGATCCTGTTGACGGTGCATTCCTGAACAGACTACGGTAAGCGAGAATTGGGTTACGGTACTCACCGTCGTGGGACGAACGGGTATCCGATGAGCCGTGGAGCCCATGGTGACCTGAGAAGCGGAAATGAGCGTCGAAAAGCAAATGCGTAAGCGGTGTGGGCAGAACTGTGAACCGCAGGTGCGTAGGGTGGGGAATAACGGGGATACGGGAAGGTTCGGTCGCTGGTCGTCTAGAGGACAGTGCTGATACCCACAGAGAAGAGGCACTAACAGCAAATGGTAAACTAGAGGCAATAATGGAAGGAAAGAGGGCATGTTTGCTACAAGGGACTACGGTACAAGTCCAGTCAGGACCAGGGGAGAAGAATCGGAAGGCTCAGGGCGAAACGAGGTGGAATAGCGTTCTTATAGACAAGGAAACATGAGCTAGGCTCCGCCCCTTCCTCCTCCCCTCCTCCCCTCCTCCTTCTCGCTCCTTCTCCTCCTCCTTTCCTGCTCCAGACCGCAGAAGACATCAAAAATCGCCCCACTTAGCGCCGGAGGCTTAGTCGTTCGCCCGAAAAAACACATCATGAAACACCAAGGGTGGGAATAATCGAGCAGCGCTGTTTGTTCGATGTTTGGAGGGGAAGAAAGGGAAAGATGAGGAGCGGGCGCATGACGAGAGATTGTGCTGGGGTGAGGATACGTGACCTGCTTGCTACCTACTTCCCGGCTGCGGTTTCCGGCTCTAGAAGCAACGTGTCCCGGCTCCACAAACTCGACTAAATCATAATCAATTTGTGCGGAAGTGGCCGGAAATGCGTCTGGCTCTAACATGCAAGTCTTGCTAGACGGCCCGAGTTTCCTGTAATCTCAACAAATTCGGTTAGACACCGTTTAAACTATCGAGTGATGCCATATGGATTCTGGTCTCGCCGATAATTGGTCTGAAACTGCGCTAGCCTTGCACTACCCGGCACCGCAAATTGACGGGCAAAAACTGTCGTTCGCAAATAGCAACGGGTAATTTGGATAATCAGGGGCTTCGAGATTCGGTTTCGATGTTTCGGTTTTGCCGGCCACGGTAGCACACTTTGCGCACTTGTGCCATGTACATTTAACACCCGATTCGTAGCTGCAAAAGCGGCACGAATCGGCATCAAAGTCTACATGAATGGGCAGTGAGTGCAGAGGGAAGAGAACAGGGGGCTTAAGACACCAGAGCGTTTAGCGTGTCAGAGGGAGCTCTACGTCAGCAATTGACTTGCCCTCTGCACACTTCCGTGCAGGAAGTGTCGAGAATGTCTGTGAGTGCCAGATCTCTTGAACCCACTCGACAACAACCAGAAAAGGAACCGAATTAGACCGTATTTCGAATGGAAAATGATGACAAGGAAGAAAAATAGGCACATCTTAACGTAGGCTTTCTCCGGTCAGCGGGATGAGTTACATTGAGGGGCTACTCCGCTCATCTCTGATGCCCAGACCGAAATTCGAATTCGGCTTCAATTTTTGACAGTCTTCAGATCCGTCTCACTGTATAAATTCCGAAAAATAAGCGGAAGTTGCTGTGATTTTAGCCTAAGTGGAGAAATATGCGTGACTGAGGCTTCTGCAAACGAAAATGCTTATCGAAAATACGAAACTAGCGGAAGTTCCTTGGAAGTTTCCGATAATATTCAATCCGAGTAATGTAGAGGCTTGTCAGACACTCAATTGTCTCGGTTCTGTGTGAGAATACTTCCCGTCACTATATAATTCTAAATCGGAAATATTATATTGGTGTTTCTAGAATTACGTTAATTTTGAATACAGTCCATACTGTCTTCGCAAATATCAAGCAGAACGAGCCCTTAGGCTTCTGATCTTTCCATGTTTTCGTTAGTCAGCTCATGTTTGCTGCGATACATCACGCAGTGGCTGGTGCGGAGTCATGCACATCTTAGTAATATCGTCCATGAACTTCCCCCAACGAAATGAGAAGTCCATATTACGTGCGTGTTTTGCAACACAGAGGATGGGACGGGGGCTGGTACGGCTTAATCATGGCCTTGCCTCGTACTCTGACGTTGGAAGATGCTACAAAACAGACCTCGCGTTGACGTTAGAAGTACGCAGGGATGATGTTGCAATGTGTGATTTGTAACCGGGGGATGGAATGGGGGCAGGTACGGCCCTTACTCACGTCCTCACCCCGCTTTTTGACGTTGGAAGGATGCTACAAAATGAGCTTCGATATTCTGTTGCACGTACGCTAATGTTGCGTGTTTTGCAACATGGCCAAACGTATCAGAACACAGTTAATGCATTCTTTCCGAAAGGCTAATCATATATTTCCCTTTTCCGGATTGTTTATCGCCGTTGTCGACATCTGAATCCCATTCATCGAATGCGACGTCGAACAATACAGTCGTACTATAGGAGAATTCAGCTGTTGGGCACTTGTCGTCGGTGACGTCCGTCTGGAACATCACTCCGATCTCGGCGAGATTAGTGCGTGTCTGCATTGCATCAAGTGCCCATTAGCAGTGCTCTCTCCATTTTGCACACTCTCTCGCCGATAAGAAGTGCCTCATAGACCTGACGCGTGTAATTTCAAGAGCCACGCAAATACTTGAAGATGTGGAAAGATCAGTCTCGGATTCGACGTAGATTCAAGAAGAGTAACGAAAAGAGAGGGGATTCATGACCAAATGCCTAAAAAATAAGCGATTAGCGGTGTTTCCCATCGCATTCTTTTATTTTCACCGGTCCTTTATTTACTTCTCGCCGTCATTTCGCTCACTTCCCTTAGGTATACAGATCCTTCCCCACACCCACGGTGTCTGAGATACCGTATGAACACACCCATCCTTGACAATCGCTCGATCCATACTACGGATACTTTTCTTTTTCGTATTTTTGCTCGCTGAAACCGGAAAATGCATTCTCCGATTCCGGACTGCATGCCATCATATTACCCGATGAGACTCATGCCTCCCTCATTCCTAATGTTGTCAAACATCACATTCAGAGGAGATTTTCGCCCGCGCATCTAAACAAATATGATTCTACACGTCCGATATCTGTAATAAATGCATTCAAATATGAGGGAGGGATGAACAATGATCGCATCGTTGCATGTACTCTCTTTCTGGCTAGACAAAGTGAGAGAATACATGAAATGGAGAGAGACAGACAGTCAGTTTCGTACTTGTGACGAATACTGCCTCACTGGTGCGTATCTCTATTGACCTTTCTCTCTCGTTTTACAACTTTAATCAGATCTTGATCTCACTATTGAGAGTTGACCTCATCCGTCTCATATCTCTCGCTTATTCCCACAGCAAGATTTTTGATACTTCAATTAATTCCAAGCTTTCCTTTCCACAGTCTCTCTATTCGTCATTTGAGTTGGTTGACTGAGTCTACTCGAGTTTGCTCCACTCGAGTTTGCTACTTTTGGGGCGGGTCCTGGAGGGCCTCCTCCCATCCTAGAAAATCAGTTCAGTTGTCGCATTGACACCTGCGCAACACCTCTCTTTCCCTACTATCGACTGAGGAAATAATATCCGATATCGCATTATGATTGCTTCTTCTTATTCCATCTTCAGCCTCTTTCCGCTTAGATTGACGGTGTCCTCTCTCCTAGCGATCACTAACCAGCCCCCCTCCTCCCCTATTACCTCTAGAGTTCACCACCTGCGCCTGTTGTTCATAGTTCTTCTGCTTCTCCGAGACGCCTCTCTCCCCTTCTATTTGCTTACCCTTCTCCATCCTTGCAACCCGCCCTTCCAGAGTCATCCCCACTGCACACAGAGGTCGACTACTGGTGAGACATCCAGATACCGGTGAGTTATTGTTGTTGTTCTTTTTTGAATTCATAACAAAAACACAATCCAGTGCAGGTAACCATGCATCACCGGTTAGCGCTGCTGCTAGTGTCATGCATCCTCTCGGACCTACTCCTCTGCACGACAACAGCTCAGGTATGGTAACAATAACAACAACAATAAAAAACAAAAACACTGTAACATACCATAATTGTTCAGATGTGTCCTCCGCCACGAGTTTCGCCTGAGAACCCGAACGTTATTATCCTGATGGTGGATGATCTTGGTCTGTATATTTGCTTGATTCCCATGCCTTTTTTTCCTCATCTGACTACGAGTCTGTATAGACAGTCGCGCGCATGAGTAGTTATGGGTCTTCTTCCTCGCCAATTCGGCTCTAGACATCATTCTAGTCTCCTCATCTCTCATTGTCATCACTTTATGGGGGTCTGCACTTTCCGCAGTCGCGGGGGAATGATGACATTACGCTGCAGAATTCATCTCTCCTCATAAACCTCGCTTCAAGTAAGGGACTTTCTTCACGTAGCCAGATCATCGGAAATGGAATCTGTTTGCCAACGATTCCTTAGAGTTCCGGGCCGCTCACTGGCGTACATTTCACATTCGAAATTCAGCTGTGTTAGTGAAGCAACGGGTCGCTCCCTCACCGTGGGACAGACAGAACTTCGATCCGCTAGTGATGATGTCGGTTTCCGGGAAGCCTGCAGATAGTCTCCATATATCGAAATAAGCCGCCGTACGGCTGAAAATATCTGAGAGAGGCAGATGCATCGTATTGATAGAGGGGAGATAACGGGAATGAGGGAATTGCCACGGGGAGTTGATTGGATAGGACTGATAGAGGACAACTACGACGCGAACATCAGTGCTGTGAACTTGAAAAACACATGGAAAATTTATTCTAGGACATACCATATACGCAATGCACCTGGAACAATCACAAACAGTATTGATCTGAACACTATTCTAGGTTGGGGCGATCTCCAATCCTACGGTAACCCGGCACAGGAGGAGACCCCTATCGAGAGAATGGTAGGGATGATCAACTATGAGTGAAGGGAAAGGATGCTTCTCAGGTCCGAGAAGGAACCCGATTCACGAATGCTTACTCGGCTGACAGCATGTGCTCTCCATCCCGTGCAGGATTCATCACTGGTATTCATAAAAATCTGATCAGGTTATGGTCATTTTCTCAGGTCGCCTCCCGATTCGGATTGGAGTAACAGGAGGAGCACGAGTATTCATACCACAAGATATTGGAGGACTTCCGAAGAGCGAGAAAACGATGGCAGAAATGTTTGGAGAGCGAGGTGAGAATTAACTTGTTGGCACTTTTAATTAATATCTAATTTAGGATACGCCACCGGCATGATCGGAAAGTGGCACTTGGGAATCAACGAGCAGTTGGTTATTTTTCTAGTTATTATGGCACATTTCAATGTTTAGGAACAGTACAGACGGAGCTCACTTGCCTTCCCGTCGTGGATTTGAATACGTTGGAGTCAATCTGCCGTTCACCAATGTCTGGGAGTGCGATACCACTCAAGTACTGTATCTTTGAGTCATCCCTCAACTCTTCTATTCTTTCAGAAGATGTTCCCGGATGGCCCGAACGGAACCAAGTGCTTCCTCTACGATGGAGACGAATTGGTACAACAGCCCATGCTGTTTGACGATATGACCCAGAATCTCGTTGACGACTTCAAGTACTTCATCCTTCAGAGAAAGGAGGAGGTTAGTGATTAGTTTGAAATTTAAAAAAATGGTATATTCTTCCAGCCCACTCGACCCTTCTTCTTCTACTTCTCCTTCCCTCATGTACACTCTGCGCAGTTCGCAAACAATCAATTCCTCCACAGTTCGATGAGAGGTATCGAAACAATCTCTCTTTTATTCATCTTACGAAATTACCACTTCAGGTCTCTACGGTGACAACATCAACGAAATGGCGTGGGCAGTGGGAGAAGTTCTTGATACTCTTCGATCTTCTGGAATGGCCGAAAATACTCTCGTGATTCTGATGAGTGACCATGGACCTCATGCTGAACTATGCCTGAATGGTGGAAGTACCGCTGGACTCAAGGGTAAGTTTCGAAATTATTTCAAAAATAGATGATTATTTTGAATAATAGTGATCAAAAGGCTTTTAGGTGGCAAATCGAACAGCTACGAGGGAGGATTCCGTATCCCATTCGTTGCGTGGCAGCCAGGAACCGTTCCTGCGGGAAGAATCAGTCACGAGGTACCGTAGATTTTCTTACGGGGATATATATACATAATAAGTATGTTTCAGGTCGTCTCGAGCATGGACATCTACGCCACCTTCAAGGATAAGCTGCCGTGCCCTGAGGCTGAGGAGGTGATTTTTATTTGTTTTTGTTTTTAAATGGTTTTTATTATTCAGGGAAGGGAAGAGGTGGTGCTGGATGGCATCGATATCTGGGACGAACTCAAAGGTATTTTTGTTTTTTTACACTGGAGATTAGTTATTGGCTCAGGCATTCGCCCTGTTGGAACTCCCTCTCTGTCCTCGCTGCGACCCATCTACTACTACTGCAACACGCACTTGATGGCCGTGAGGATCGGCCGATACAAGGTATTTTTCTCGTATTTTGAGTTCCAAAAAACATCAGAATAATTCAGATCCACTACAAGACCTCTCCGATCTTCCGCAACGGCACTTCCGAGGGAACGAAGCAGATGTGTCCGGGAGGAAAGCCTCTGGATGACTGGTAAGACCTAGATAAATTACCGTAATCCAATCCCTGATTTAGGTACGTCTCGCAAAAATGTCCCGAGGAGCACCTGACCAAACACGATCCTCCTCTCATCTTCGATGTAGTCATGGACCCCTTCGAGTCGTACCCCCTGGTGGATGAGGACCTCGTGGCTAAGGTTTGTTGGATTCTGATCACTCCATTGGCGAATTAAAACTCCCTTTCGTCGATCTTTTGGCGCCTTTTTAGCTTGGAAACTGTTGCCATTTCGTGAAACTTATCGCTACTTTTATCAGATTCGCGCAAGAGCCAGTGTGAAGCTCTTCGAACATAGCGAATCAGTCCGTCCCGTGAAGCAGCAACTCGGCCACTTCAACGCATCCGTCATGCCCTGCTGCAATCCGCCCTCTTGCATCTGCAACAAGCTGAGGAAGCGACCCTACGCCAAGCTGGTGCGATTTAATTCACTTTCATTGTGTTTTTGCCACTTTTTGGCTTACAAACTGTCAAAATTGTGTGAAATTAAACCGTGTCAGGTCGAGGCTTCCGAAGCCGCCATCAAGATTCGACGCAGTCTGCGTGCTCTCAACGATGACTTCTATGAGGCCCTCTTCCCTGACTTCTGAAATCTCCCCCATTTCAAGATATCCTCTGCCCAGAAGAACCGCCATGTCCATCCAATTAATCCTGAGCCAAAATTAGATCCAGCTTTCCATAGTTGCTTCAATCATGCTTCAGTATTCCATCGTAACCGTAGTTTCATGTTTAATTCAGATTAACCCATGATTATTCTACTCCCGTATTTATTGCGTATCCCACATAAGCAGAAGCCTACTGACTAATTCACCAGTCTCACAACCCCAGTGATTTCCCAAGCATTGTAAGTGTCACAATAGACCGACGGTGACTGCTCCAGTAGACAAGGTTTCCCCCCTTCTCCGGTTTCCTCTTCCGATAAACCAGTACTTGTTAGTCGAGTTGTACAGCGAACACACCGGATATGCTACACTACGATACTCTCACATTTCCATTAGTATCAGTTCAGTGTTAGTGGTCGTACACCTCAAGTGAACGGAAGTGCACCTCAACTATCTCTCATATTTCGTCTCCCGTGCAGCACTCATCCATTCTGGCCTCCAACCCGGCCGGGTTCGGTTTCACACCTCTCTCTTCCGCTCCACCACTCCAAAGTCCTCCAATGAATGGCTGAGATGCTTCTTGACATTTCCCGAGACGCCCCCATTGTGGCAAAAAAACAATGGACTTTGTGCCTCTATTTTCTCGAGCGGAAACGTAATCAGGGAGCGGAACCGGATAATATAAGCCGGCTGCAAGGTGGAAGTGGCAATTATGGAACGGTTCTCGTGCGTAATCCAATGCAGAAGACGCGTAGGAGGCAAAGCAGAGATCGGCAGACAACTGAACCGTGTTTTTCTTCAACGGATTTGACTAGATTCCGTTTCGCTCAAGTGCTTTTCGAATCACACTCGAAGTGTTTGCAAGAGGGAGGGGGAGTTCGTTGGCATTTCGCTACGCCCACGGATTCTCACGCCGAGACAAAAGAAACGAGCGAAGTGGGGGATTTGGAGCAGTCGTATCTCATTTAGCTCTGCTTTCTCATCGATCAGAGAGGCGAGAGAGCACTTTGCAATGGGAGAGATACTTTGACTTCCTCGTGGCAGGTTCTCTTGCATATCACGTGAACACTTTATCACAACGAGCAGATGACAGGAAATGGTTGGTGACGACGACGACTTATTCTGCCTGACCACAACTGCTGGTTTGAGAGGGGATTAATACGAAGTAGTAAGAGATCGGGACGAATAAAGAGATCATAAGTACAGTAAATATTGCAGTAATGGAGTAAGTAAAGAAGGTAAAGCACGCAACGCTAGCGGGGGTATGGAGTAAGTAATAGTTTCAAAGATGTGCGAAGGGAAGCTCGACTTCTCGTAGAAGTTTTTCTTCAAACTTCTTCTGGTTGAAACGGACTCCAGATTGGAGGACCTCGCAGAATAATGCCCAGCGCTTGCCATAGTACTGCAATTTCGAAAATAGTTTAATTTTCGTGTTTCTCAGCAACCTTGCGGATGAGTCCGGCCCACTCCTTCCTTGCATAGTCTGGATTCTCTCCGTTCGGGCCCCACAAAGTCAGCTGGTTTCTGGCCTGTCTCTCGAATGAATCGGCATCGGACTTGGGCCTTGCCGCCTCTCTTGCCATGATGATCCAGTCACTGCAAAAAGTGTATTGGAGAAGATTTTCGGGCCTGAGGAAGTGTAATATCATGGGGCTTTAGGCTCCACGGTGCGGCACGATGCTCCTAATCTTTCCCCTTCTGATGAAATCAGCCGTGTTATTGCGCCCTTTAGTGCAATAAGCCTGGACTGTCGCAATCAGCGATTCTTGACGTAAGGAAACGAAGAGGGAAAGGGCAAGATCCGAGAAGGGAAACGGGGGATCGTAACACAATCAGGCGCTAACGAGTCAACCAGAAAAACAAGTATACCTCAGATTTCGCACTTCGTTCTTGTCCAATTGATCAAAGAGCACATCGACCTCGCCGCAGCCCTTCTTCATCATATTCATGTCTTGAAGAGCGTAGCCGTTATTGACACTACAAAGATCAAAGATCAGCCCAATCCCCGGCTCCGGACCCACAATTCGATCCTCTTGCTCAGTTTGTTCTGCAGAACCTCGCGCATGACGTCAGCAAAGTCCAGTCTGAAATTGAATTTAGAGGACTTGAAAGCACAAATTAGGCCCAACAGACCCAGGCACTAATAGTGGAGACTACAATGGCACAAATTACAAATTTTCAAGGGCACAAACCTGAACAGCTCGTTAGCACCCAGAGTGCGATTGAGCACAGAGAAGGCGTTGGCCAGCTTGTCCAGAGCCGCGACCGGGAACCAGTACTGAAAGTACGGTAATTACAGTGAAAAAATGATAATCTAACCTTAATTCGCTGCGAGAATTTGGGACGGAAGTAGAGGAAGATCTCGCGCCGCTGCTCTTGTTCAGTCATTTCCGCGTCCTGGAGAAAGGTTTTTGAACCAAATTACCCATATGACCCCAGAATTTCGAAACTGAAACTAACCTCGAGGAAGTTGTAGGGGTCGTACTCGTGGCTGACTTGAGTGTAGAAAGTGGCCAGTAGCATTCGCCAGGCTCGGATCTGCTCGGGCGAGCGAGTACCGTAGCGAGCAGCGGCGTACTCGATAATCCTTGAATTAATCAATGAATAAATTTCGAAAATAGGATACGAACCACTCATGAGGGAAGAGCTCATTCTCAGTCCATGCGAGATCGATGAGATATTGATATACGACGTAGTTCTGGTTGATTCCCTCCATCGTAAGACCCATGCCAATCATAGAAGACTCGGACGAAAGAGCGCCGCGATAGTTCTGGAAACCGAGATTCAAGTGAAGAAATAGAGTGTGGGCAACCTCATGGAGCTTTCCCAAATTCCCTCGCATTTGGGTGTTGCCTCCGAAGTTTTGGAGTAGGCACCAGACAAAGTAGTGGCCATAGAAGCTATCGAATTCCCTGAAATAATTCTTGAAATCCGCCAGGAATCGATTATTCTCACTTGTACAGTGGCCGGTTCTCTGCTTGGAGGTCGAGAATGATCATTCGTCCTTTCGGAACTTGAGTGAGGAATGACTTGACTGACGATTTCTTCCACGAATCGTAAGCGAAAGTCCATGATTGGAGGAGCCTAGAATATTCAATTGCTTGGTTCGAAAACAGATTTACTTACCAAATACAATGGCTGTTTCCCATCACACATCCATCGAAGATGCCATCGGCCATTTGAGTGACGTCATCATCCTAAATTATCCATTTTTCTATGAATAATCGTCAGTTTATCTCACCGTCAGATCTTTTGGAGGGCTCTCGTTGAAGGGATCGGCAGAGTAGACATCGGTTACGTCACCGTAGATTGCTGCTTGCTGTAATTAATGGAATACTAGTGGAACGGAAAAATAAAAAAAACCTTCTCGACGAACACTTTGGCGATCTTCTTGAACTCTGGTTCCTGCGGATGAAGCGAAGTAGTGCAGCTGTTGGTCTCATTGAGATTGTTCCAGCACGAGTTGTGCAGATAGCGGAGTTGATCAAATTTGCTGAACAGGGAAATGATCAGGGTGTTATTTCGATATCCAAACCTCTCGAATTCCTTGGGAACGAATCCTGCAAAGGTGGGAAGAACGGGCACGATTCCCAGATCTGTCAATCGTTTGACGATCTTCTTGTTCAGTTCCAACTGAGATGCGAGATATTCAGGCGTCATAGAACCACCAAGGGCTTGTACGTTTCCCATTCGATGCCTGCAAGACACTTTATCCATTTTCGATAACCCTCTGATTACTGTACCAAGCCAGATAGGCCGGTCCGGTGAAGAATTCATTCAGTCCTTTCTGTGAGATGCCGAGTTCTGTCCATAAATCTGCCCAGATTGCTTCTTGTCCCACAGGCGCCAGAACCATGTTGAATCCACCTGAGATGTCATATTACTCTGGTAATGTCGTCATTCCTACTCAATGCGAGCCAATCGATGAATCTCTCCCAGTGACTCCAATCCCACCAGGCGAATGAGTACGAGAAAGTGCAGGGGTTTCCAAAGTACCGTACCCTGAACGCTGATCTCAAATACGATTCTTCCAGTGAATTCTCACTTGGGTGAATTGAATGATCGCTCGAACTCCTTGGGTCGCATACAATCGCCATTCTTCGGAACGTTCTCGCCTTCCCAAGAAACCATCGTGCCACAGAACTCTCGGAGATATGCCTGATTATTAAACTTTGGCATTCTTTCACTTTCCCGAGTATCGTATATTTCCAACCTAACCGACCTCCACTCAATACCACCAAATTAATGATTTTTATGGAATTATTTAATTGCCCAGAAAAGTGCAGTAGAGCTTAATTTGCCAGTCGTTCTCCGTGCTGCTCAGTACTGTGATCTCTATTGTTCAGACTCATCCACCTCCGCCCTTCCACTAGACTATTCCACCTCTTCCCTTCCGCAAAGCCGCGCACATGATTCTCGCCCTTTGAAACGACTTTTGTTTCACAATCGTCATCTCATCCCATAAGCCAGCCGAGGATAAAGGGACTACTTCAGCCCCCGGCTTTTGTCCTTCATTCCACTCCGCTGACCTTCCCCGCGTGTTCAAGTGTCGGGATTCTAGTCAGGATGGGTAGGGACCAATCATGGAATAAGACTAATTCTGGATTCAAACTCACATGAATAGCATAGAGTGCATCGACAGGGGAAGTGGCCTCAATCTGAACTCCGGTCGCCGTGCCAATCAGTCGTGCCGATCCCTCAGATAGTCGCTCGTTACCTCCAGTGATGACGATGGAATCGAATTCTGCCGATACCTGCAAATTGCTTCTCTTCTCTTCTCGTCACAATAATTTGCCATTGTCAACACCGACGAGGAGAGTCGTTAACGACTTCAATCCAAACAATCTCCGTTTTTGATTGAGAGGTTGAAATGGCGTGATTTTATCAGTTTTCTCACTAAATCAGACAAACAATACATCCATCGCAACACGCCAGATCCCGTTAATGACCTCAATAATGTCCTATCAGGAGGTCACATCTGTGGGAGTGTGACTGATAGACTGATAAGAACGAAAACAATCGCGATATAAGTCTACAATCGAAGAGGGATACTGATTATACTCACCCATTTTGGAAGCCTTCCGAGTACACTGCTCACTGCATCAATCGAGGCGCCAGGTGTTCGAATGTTCAGTGTTGGCCCTGGAAAAAAACGAAATTTCAATTCAGATCTTACCATAAAAAATGTTCACCATCCATAAGCTCGATTTCCGGTAGATTGTCATACTCTGGTCCATAGTAGTCAACTGCTGTGCGGACTGGACTTATCAAGAGAAGGAGACCCAGTAGGATACCGTAGTCCATCTGAAGAAACGAGCATTTCAGATGATCTATTGATTGAAAAAGAGAATATATGCTCAAGACGAGATACGGAACATCGACGAATAATAATGATCCTAATCAGGTGATAATGAGAGATGACAAGGCAGTGACCTAGACGGGGGAGGAACGACGAGCCATGTGATCTCTATCAAGAAGCAGTCGTTGCATGGGCAGCCCTACGCAAACAGGCACCCACACCGAATAACAAGGTATATCCAGCAACAAATGGGCACGCCATTGCGGAAACAAATGGGCACCTTTTGCCCGGCGGCGCAATGATGACAATGCAACCGGGGTTGAATTGAAGTGAGAAAGAGACGAAAAGGCGGCAATACAGCAGATAAAGAGTCCGAAGTCGTAAGAAGTCACCTGGAACAGACGATAAAGAGGTCAGGACAGTGCGCGCGACTATACTCTGGTCAATTCGTGCCTAGGAACAAATGTGTTTCACGAGGCGACAATCAACATGAAGTGGTTCAGGTGCGTAGTGACCTGAGTCCAATTGAATGATGTTCAGGTCGCATTTTCAATAGGATAAAGCCAATGGAGTTTCCCAAGCGAATGTTCCCAGATTCAGTAGTTAGCTACCGGCAATTTCCGGGTGTCCAGGCCATGCGGCTACTGCCACGGGACAAATGGGTTTTCCTAGAACGAAATATGTTCCACTAGTGAAGTAGAAGTACAGTAGTCAGTTACCGGCAGCTCCTAACGAGCACCAGGAATGGCGGGGATTTCCGACCTTTACGCGGCTACAAAACATTGTGCGCGCACTTGATCTACGACGTCGTCGGAGGTAATATCCGTTCTCTAACCAACGGTCGTCGATCACAGATTGAGACAAAAGCACTGGAATTCGCACGCAGAAAGCTTGAAATGGCTGGAATGAAAAGGAGAAGGAATGAATGGGGTGTGATCAAGGAAAAGGAGGCGGACAACAGTGGTCAGAGTGGGTGGTCGATCGGGCCGAATTAGCCACAGAATGGCACTCTTCCGCAATCAGACGTCGTTTGAGTAGGCGTCGAGGATGAAATAAGATGAAGTCACGCTAATGGATAAAGCGCAACGCGATGTCATCATTCGGCGACTACGGTAGGTACGGCACATTGAGGCCAGACGCTCGTCTTGAAGCGGATCTTACGCAGTTTATCTACGTCAATTCTGAGAATGGCAGTGACAGTACGTATCGAGCAAATCAGAATGTCAGTTGGAAATACCATTCTGAATCAGAGCGAGAGTCAGAATGAACGCTAACGAGGAAAGATGACAGACCTTGTAACGAAGCCGGTGCGTCACGAACAGAATTATACCGTAATACTGACGACCAGCGCCGTAAAGATATCATCATTTTTCCCTAGACACGGGAAACTTTTACTATGCCACATCACTCAGTTCATGCGATACTCCTGCGAAGGGCCAAGACCGCCTGCTGAATAGCAAAGCGACATCACTATTCCCAGGCTCGACCATAGAAAGTCGATGCCACCCTCACATCATCGCAAATAGGGAAGAATTTCCGGGTCCGGGTCGAGTTCATGCATCAAGCTCAAACAAATGATTCGGAGCAATTATCGCAAATATGGTCTCTGACATTTCGCGCGAGTTGGGGCAAATGAGGAAGAGACTTGGGCTCGTCAGCTGGTTGCATACTATAGGAGTCTTGCGGGGGAGCCACTTCGGTTACGCGTCACAGGGCTTATATACCTGACCCGGAAAGCTCGCCATAGATCATGCATCCAACCACTCGTTGAAAGAGCGCGCGCTCGTCGAGTTTCAGCGACCATCAGAAGTATTCTTGGTGGGGATTTGGTATTCTGGGGCCCGAGACGCCCCCGACCAAACGACATACACAAAAGTTGCAAAGGAACAGGCACGTTTATAGCCCATGCGGCGCGCCGAAATAGTCGTCATCACATAGGCATGGGGAAGCGAGTGACGATATGATGTCCTGTTCCATGGAAGCACTCTTGTTTTGATGCGCCCCGGAACGAGTGATCACTAGCCGGATAAAGAACGAATGATTAGCTTTCGCACTAGTTCTGACCTGATGAAACAACGAAAAGGTCGTAAATAACAAAAACAAAAGTAAGGCAAGCATGAAGTGAGTGGCGAATAGAAGCAAAGGTCTGTAGATGACACGGTATGGGTGGGTCTGACAGGTTCCAGTTATCCAAACGAGATGAAATCACTTCATGATTTGATCTAGGCCCTATTTATTCTAAATTTTGTATCAGTATCAAGTTCTGCAGGTGCCTAAGCGGTTATCACGTTCTAAGGAGATCAGGGTTCTGCAAAAACTGGTTATCTAACCAGTTGTAGTGACAAAGTGACATTTACTGTTCATCCTCCTCCCACTATTATTGCCACTTCCCGCTTCAGTAGGTGTTTGGTCTTGGAGTGATTCGTTGAAGGTCGTGACTAAAAATAAGCAAGTGCGGACGATAAATGGAAAGAAAAATGAAGTTCGTCTATGTGGCATGTGTGTTCGAAAACAGACAATGCGACAATACAAACGACCGCATTTAGAATCGAGTTGGCTACAAATCCTGAACAGGAAAGGAAACCGCGCGTGGCTATTTCTGGTTCTATAGCCGACAAAGACTACCGTACCATCGATAGAGATGGGTAGATGAAATGAACGTCACACAAATTTCCGCCTGAACGTACCTAATCTGGTAGATATTATGTGGTTGCGCGAGAAGCCTAATCAGCCTTGGTTGGATGGAAAACTATTTTGTCGCCGAGAAATGAAGTGAAGATACGGTAAATATACATGCACGACGTAAGCTTTTTCTTGAAAAATTATACAAAATACCAGAAAACAAGTGATGCTTGCGTCACGAGTAGTACCGGAAATAGCATGCGCGATCACTATAATAATCGTTTAGACCAGATGATTCACTCCATTTTCGAATATAACCGACTCCACTGGGACGTAATTAATATTTTGAAAGTATTTATGCTTGATTAGCGTTCTTATGCACTCAACCGCTATGTAAGTGAATTTGCTGTGGAGTGAGGGACGAATTATGCGATAAATCTCAGCTAGCAAAACAGCAGGAAGATCTTGGCAATCAATATTGGAATGGTCTCTACAAGTCAATGGGACAGCTAATGACACGATACTAGCATAAATAAGACACAATAATCAGCCTAGGAAGAAGCGGGTACTGAGAAGAATGGGACGTCAATGAGGGGAATCTGAATCGCAGGGATGCAATTGGAATGTGTAAGTATTGAGAGCAAATGCGCTGTGTGTTCCTATTACAATAAATTACAAAAAAAATTACATTCTGCCTATCTACGACAGATAAAACTTGGCAACACGAGGGATCAAATTATTGCGTCGGCGGAAATGGCAACTAATGGTCTCATCAAGTCAGTATACTCTGTGCTATTTATATATACTCTATTATTTTTATGCTAGAACTAGGCGTGGGAATAGGGACAATCGTCCATCCATTTCGCCTACTCTTCCACCACAGATGAGCGAGAGAGTATGGGAAATGGAGAGAGTCGGAGGGGAATAAATTATGTGCGAGTGCAGTCAGCATCGGGTTTCATACAAGCCGGATCTGCCGATGTATCGGACCCATTTGATGACGTCATGATCGGAATAGTTGAGTTTCGCCTCGAATACTTTCAAGTAGCGAACTTTCAGGCCCGAGGGAGCGAAGGGCACCTGCAAATGGACTAATTATCTACTGCAAACAGGTTGCCGACGCGCCCTTTGCGCTTGACCTTTCCAGGTTTTTGGAAAAGTTGCGACATCAGAAAGTTGAAACTAAAAAATAATTAAGGTACCTCAAAATTCATGGAGATAGGAGGCTTGTTCCACTTCTTCTTCTCGTTTCCAGTAGCGAGGAGATCAATCTCTGCTGAGATTTGGCTCTCCTTCATTCCGGCCATTCTCTTGATCCTGAGAATAATAATAAATTAATATTCTCAATTCTGTCTGTTAAAAGATGTGAGGAATGTCTGTAAATATTCAAAAACTACTTCAGTCTAGTATCATCGAAGTAAACAAGTCATTAAACTATGACGAGATGATGTCCTCATCATTTCATATTTTCGTCCTAATTAAATATGCGGATGTAAACACGTCGGTCATAGAACCCAAGTGGAAGGAATGAGCACAAACAAAAACTATAACGTGATTAGAGGGGAGCTGAGTTTCGCAGATTGGGTTGTAAAAAAATGTTTAAAAACAAAATATGATAAAAAAACTCACTTCCACACGATAGCGTTCTCTCCAGCTTTGTACTTGGCCTTTCCCTTCATGCATATGAGCTGGACGCCAGAGGTGTTGGGAGGAGTGGGAATTCGCACCTAGAAATGAATAACAGAATATTCATTATTTTAGTTTCTGCAATTGTTTTGGTATCCGGGCATCGCTTTTCCTGATGGAAGTAAGTTATCTATTTACTGTCTGCTTGCATAAGGTAGTATGTTTGCTTGCATTCCTTGTTTTTCACGCCACTGCTATTCATTAGCACAGACTTCCCAGGTTCATTACAGACATCTCCATGTCGCTAAATCAAGATTGTATTGCCTCTTCGTAGCTATTTGTTGTCGACTGCCTACGCAATTCTACGTCGTTTCAGCGCCTGGGGGATACAAAACAGACACGAATTATTTTCGCAAATGAAAATGGGGCTGTCAAACCTCGATTTTCTGTGCGAGAAGAGAGGGCTTGAAGTTGGACTTGACGACCACTTTCACTTCCATTTTATTGCGAGACGCCTCTCGAACGAGCGGAATCACGCGGAAGGGTAGTTGGATGTCCTTCGTCGTGCGGTACCTAAAAATAAAAACAATTTTTTTTATATTTATAATCTGAAAAACTAAAAATAACCATTTCCCTGTGAGATAATCTATTTGCGGAAGCACGAGACGCACCGGAGTGATAGCAGTAATGCAATTTTGCAAATTATGCGCTCGAGGTTTGGCGCGAAATCACCGCTCGTAATTTCCGTTTTTGCACATTTCCTGATGCAATGGCTTTCGATCGCCGACGCGTCACTCAAACGTTTGCAAACTGTATCGGGGGACTCAATTCCAGACAGGGGCCTGATTTTTACCGGTTTGCTGATAGACTATTTTATTTTATTCACGCACTTCCCTACGAAATCAATTTGGCGTGTTGCATTAAAGGTAGAGTTCAGATTCACTACACTCTGGCCAAGTTATTCTACTGTCTCAATATTCTAAAGCACCGTCTGACGGTCTAGATATCATGTAAAATAAGAGAGACATCCGATTTCGCCGACAAACCTCATCAACTCGTACTCTCCGTCGGGCGGAATGAATGAGATGGCGTGCTCCGACTCGAATTTAGTGAGTTTCACGCACTGATGAAACTGACAATCGTCGATCGCCACGGCGCCACGGCCTCTGAAACAAATAAATAAAATACAAAACAACAATAACAACAACAAAAACATCAAAATAATAACAATAAACTAACTGCTTGGCCGGATCCTCGCTGCTCTTGCCCTTGCCCTCGAGTGTTAGCTTGTCGTTGATGCCAAACTTGCACTCGGGCATACCACTCAGATAGGACTTCATCGCCACCTTGCCGGCAACGTGGGCGGATAGCACTTGACCTGCAATTAATTGATTGAAAAAATGGAAAAATAATCCGCTCACCCTGCTGGCTCATCAATAGATTGACGTATTCGATGACGTCGAGGAATAATTCGTTCCGCCTGTATTTGATACCCTCTCTTCTCCACCCGATCTGGCCTGTTACTTGACTGGTAATCTGCGACTGGTCCTCTTTCGACTGAAATGATATCGATTATCGATTTTATTTAGCCTTATTGCTACCGTACACTGGATTGATTGGATATTTAGTCAGCTAATTAGGCTACAAACATGGGGATATGGCGTCAAAAATCATAGTCTACGTTTTGGCTACAATACCGACTGTACAAGACATCAATCACGACATTTAGCTTACCCCACCACCTCCAATTGGTGTTTGCTGCTCCTATAAAATAATGTTAATTGACATGTTTTTCTTCCCTCAATATTAACGAAGGGGTTTTGTACAAGGTACAATATTCAAATGGGTTTGCAAAAATAATTCAAACGTCAAATAAGTTTGTAGTGCGTAAAACATCCATCATTTTCATGACTAAAACTGAAAGGATATGTTTCATGAATTGAATACATTTTTCAGGCCCTATTCATTTTATTTAGTCTGTCTATTCACTCACCGCGCTTCTGACTCCCTGTTGAGTGATGAATGACTTGAGCACTCCAGGATCCGTGTTCTGAGGGTAGCCAAAATCGAGGATCTCTGAAACATATCGAATATTTACTTTCCAACTCTTTATTTATCTGTGATCAGAATGGTGTAATAAAAACAGTGGGTGACCTGCACTCCGAAGAGTACTTTCAAAGTGTGTTGTGTGTGTCCACTAAGGGAGAGATCTCTATCAATCTCTCTTTCTCAACAGTAACTTACCGTCTAGCAGCTCATAGATGAGCACGAAATTATTCTTGACATTCTCCTCGTTCAATTTACCAAAGTACGATTGCATCGTGTCAGCAAATCGGTTGAGAAACTCGAAAACCTGAAAAATTCTTTCACAACTATTTCTTACGGTTTTTATGCAGAGGTTGTTTTCCATTTGACATTTATTCGTTCGATCCAAAAGGCAGAATACATCTCAACCGCCACTGAATTGATCGCTTTGATCGTTTTCGCATTCCCTCAATCACACTATCATCCTATTGCTCCTTTAATGCTGAGAAAACGTGAAAATCTGGCCAAAACTGACCCTATTTATATTTTAATGCTGACAAAATTACAGCAATCTTAATTTAAAAAATACTGACCATGGCAGCGTTGACATTCTGCCGGGTAGCCGCACAAATCCACAGATTGCCCTTCTTGATGTGCAGGAATGACGTGCGCGCCATGTTTGTGACGGGACTTCGCACCTGCAATTGCGAATTACTTACGTTTCACCTGCTACCGTAGTCTCATTTTATTTCATATACGAAGTTGAGATTCACTTTGAATTAACCCCACCCCTAAAAAGTATGATGCAGTACCGTTACAATCAATGCAAATCCTCGTAGTGTTAGTATGAAAAAATTGTAGTATGCCCTATTTACAAGGTTTGTTTGATTTCAGCCGGCAATAATCAATCATGTTTCAATCTATGTCCACTCGATAGAACGTCATTACTGGCTGACTCACACTAACCATCCTCAATAGAGTCCATTCGCTTTCGACCGATTAGAGTATCAATCCCAATAAAAGAGAGGGGGAACGGGAGTGAAACGCGTCCTTGCCAGATTAGTGGATATCCGCTCTCCCTAAGTGGCTTCTTGCCCTCTCTCTCCCATCATTATGCGGTTACATGTCAAGGGAAAAACAAAATTGCTTCCAGGAGCCAACGAATCGTTTGCTTGCTCTGAGATGCTAAACGATCCAACAAACCATCTCCTGGATACCTCTTTTCATAGCAAGCCCTGTGTCAACACACTGCTTCCCTCCTTCCCTCAATCATCCCTTCGGGGCTCCCTTATGGGGGTCTCTAATGCCTGCGAGTACTCTCCCACAGCTTGTCTCCGCGCGCTTTTCGGAAATCGATGGTCGAGTTCGTAGGAGAGAAAAGGGAAACGAAAGGGAAGAGGAATTGAAGCGGGACGAGGGGAGAAGGAAAAAGAGATTGGCCCTAGGAAACGGATGAGATGAGACAATGGAAGACTGGGGGATTGAGGGCCCGGAACGGATTGATGGGGCCCATTCCCTTTAAGCCTCTGAAATAAATAAAAGGTACAGTACCTGCTGCCTCGCATGGATTACATTCACTCGGAAAGCGTCGACGGCATTACGACTGAAACAAAAAATAATAAATAAATAAAAACACTCCTCGAAACCGCTTCTTTCTAAGAAATCCCTCACTAATTTCAAATGCATGAGTGTTTCAGAGCTCACGCGCAATCTCGTAATCGATAGCCAAAGGTTCGCGAGAGCCAAAACTGGATTTAGGTTAGCAGAGATTGGCTTACTTGACGTCGTCCCGATAAATCCGCGAGATGAGCACCTCGCCCTTGTGATTGTACACGAAGAGACCGCCTATCATGGCCTGCAAAGCGAGGAATGATGCGGGGCGGTCGGTCAAGGTGTTCGTTGAACACGATACGAATCTGCGCAAACGAAGAGAAAGTACAGTGCGCGCGCGAGAGCAAAACAATCACAGAGATGTGAACGAGGGGATACTCGAGGGAATCCCGAGGGCGAGAGCACTGTACGATATCACAACCGCACAACAAACCCAAAGCCCCGCGAACAGGGCGCAAACAGGCGGCGCTAGCACAAAGGTTAGGCCAGGGCCACTCTCTGATATTCGGCTCGCCCCAGCGCGGCCGCGACGCTTGCGGTCCGCGCGCGTCGCGGTTCCGTCTCTCGAGGGGGCACACACTCTCCCGCCCGCGGTGCCCCGCAAGCGGCTGCTGTGTGAAATACCCTATATCCCTTCCTCCCCGGTGTGACTTCTCTAGTGTGCTGCATGGTCTGAGCGCGGGCGGTGGCAGCAGAGAGCAGGAGCGACCGCCCCGCACCCGCCCGAATGTCGTATATGCGCCTGCCGTACGCCTACGACGCCCGACTACTGCGACAGCCAGGTTTGTGGCCTCTCTCTCTCTCTGTCTCACTAGAGCACGTGATTGAAGGGCGAGTGAGTGGTCAGCTGAGTAATAGAGAAAGATAGAAAGATATCATCGCCCTTCGATCACTCTTTCGTTCTGTGTGATTTCATTTCTCCACTCAGTCAGTCACGCTTTGCTTACTAAAACACCAAAATTATTTCAAAACCACTGTTTTCGCGACGAAATTGTCCGTTAGCGTGACTGGCTGAGCGAAAACGTAAAGTCCCTTGAGTTCCTCCGCTTCTTTTCATCCACACCTCATCCCATTTCCCTTCCATTTCATTAAAGACGCCATTAGGCATTCACTCGTCTCAAAATTGCCAAACACTCGCTTCCGTAACTCTTTCCAATCAATAGGGAAACGGCCTAGTTGCCAACTCATCCCGATCCGTTTCCATGAATAGGTGGTTGATTCATGTATACTGGCAAAATGAGCGAACTCGCCGATAGAAGAATCAGTGGTGACGTCACACGATTAGCATTTCCTTTCCCCTCTCCGATTACTCTTCTTTCGCTCTCGAATCATCTTGCTGATTCGGCAGTAGATTAGATTAGACGACGAGTCTGAAGTGGATGCGAAACCTGAGGGGGAAGAGGCTTATAAGGACATTCTGAAAGCCGACTTTCGTCTAAGAGATCCCTGTCTGTATCTGTGGATTTCTTCGTTAAGAGACCACTAATGTTCACTAATCGCATCATTGACGTTACTTGTTGTCGGCTGGGCAGAACACAGCCGACCGTCGATTGATCTCGACGCATTTTGACCTTTTGAATATTCGTCTCTTCGCGCGTCTTTTGGTTGTCTCCCCTCGCCACGAGGGGACGGTGCTCGTATACCGGTTCCCCCCTCCTTCCTTCCATCCACCACCATATGTTTATACTTCCCTTCTCTCTCTCCCCACTTCGCTTTCCTCTCCACAGCAACATACTACCAGCGGCGCCTGTTGTTTATGCGGTACTACTGCTGCCAACAAAATGGCTATAGCCCTGTGATCAGTACTAGTATAGGTGCGGACTGTAATATTCTTCCTGTTTCCGTTTTCGAAATGAGCTTTTTTATCCTAATCAATATATTCAACTAGTTGTTCTTCAACAATTTTTATTTTATTATTATGTGAAAATCATCCAATAACGTTTTAGGCATCTGATAATCTCTTACGCCTCGATAGTACAATAAGTAATGCTGTATAACCAGTCGCCCACGCCCATTCAATCTATACAACTCATTTCCTGCCCCTGCCAATTTCCGGATGATCTCTATTACTACTACTAAAAGCCGCGTCCGGAAGCTCATTTGCTGCTTACTGCCGTAGGTAAGAGAGGCTTGGTCACCTCTCTGGTTATTACTGTATCCAGGATTCTCCTGGGTCTATCGAATTAGATGTTTCTGCACTCACTAATATTATCTGAATTGTCCTTTATAGATTGAGTAAAATACTCCTCCAAACCAACTACTTTTGAGTAGCGATTCACGATTCATTAGTCGACACTTCTTCAGAAGCCTACGGTAGTTCCCCTACTTTCTTTCACTTCCATCGAATTGTAGCCCTCACTACTTTGAGCGCATAAAAGGCGCCCTCCGAATTCCGTATTCATTGGCCAATAAAAAGCGGTCGTATATCAGGGAGTTGTGAGGCCGCAAACGTGCATCTCGGTCATTTTCTCCCCAGTCTTTGCCCCCTATTCGCATCTGTCATTCATTAGTCCACTGCTACTTCCTTTCTTCCTCCATATCTAATAACGGCGACAGAATTGAAGCCCTGCTGTTTTTGCTGCAGCATAAGCGGGGTTTCTCACTCACAGCGCAGCCCAGTTATCGACTTTAGCCTCGCTCCTCCTCAACTGCTTAGGGGGGGAAGAATGTTGTGGTAGGCACGGTGGTAATTGTCATCATCACTTTTCCCGTTGTCATCTGTAGTCGAATCCGTCTTCCCGCTCTGTTTTCCTCTCAGATTGACTTTTCTCATTCTGAGAAGCGCGAGTTTTCCCTCGCTTTTTCGTTCCGCCTCGAACATTTAATGGAGGTGTTCAGGGAAAAAGCATTGAGTGCACTTTGCCTCCGACGATGCGTTCACAAGGGCAAGCCAAGGACACAGTCCTCCCCTTTTCCCTCCTCCTCCTCTTCCTTCCTCCCATCCTCCTCCCTTCGTCTATTCAGTCGACGACAATTGTCAAAGGCGTGAATTAAGCTCATAATTCGACCAATCTTTCGCTGACTCACTCCTTTTCCTTTGAATGGGCCGAGCTCGTTAAGGAACATTTGGCCACTTGAGGAGTTCACCGGATGAATTCGTTAATGATTTGTTCAAATTCGTGTTCCCAGCTCTGATTTCAATAATCTTCAGACATTAAATGTTTCGTGCAATCCCTGTTCTTCGAATGCGGCCAGTCTAAGGGTTCTCAGATATCATAGACCCGGAAAACAGCGCGAATCCGGTGCGGCAGCCACCCATTCATCTTTTCAATGCAGCAGACAAAGCTCTGCCCCCATATTCCATCATTTCCGCCTCCCCATATGTAAATGGGCCTGAGAAACTCTCTCAATAAATCACGATCTCTGAGCAGTCAGAGACGGAGAAAGAGCATGTAAAATGTTGTGACGTCGCGACAAAATAGAAGAGCAAGAACCGAAATCCCCACTCGCTCTAACGTGTTTACCGCCGCGCCGCCGCATAACTTGGAGATTGACCAAGAAAAATCAGCGCGCGCATATCACAAACCCGTTTCATAACTTGGGCCGAGAGTCTCTCCCTCCTCTCTTTAACAAAGGAAGCAGGGAAGTCCTTTGTGTTGTGTGACGCGCTCCCCCCATATTTGCTCTTTTCCCTCTCTCCATATCGTCTACTTTTCCTTCCTGTTTGAACCCTTCGGCACACATTTCGCTCATGCGTTCATTCGTTCTTTCCTTCCTTCGTTCGGCGGCTGTTTTTGCCCGTTCTTCTTTTCTTCCCCCGTTCTCTCCCACCGCACACAACGCTGTCCTCTGTTGTCGCACTCTTCGCCGTTATCAGATCGCGTTTTCCTCGCCTCTCCCGAAATCTGAGACGGCAAACTGTGGAAAATCAATGAGCCTCGCCTTGCTTTCACAACCTTTTCCTCCTCTCTAACACCCGAGTGATCTTCCTCCCGCTTAATCCGCTCTCCCAACTGCGATACACACTCACTTTTCGTGGTTGGAATGGGAGGATGGATGGGGTATGCACTTGTCGATCAGACAACACGATAGAGTATGGGGAGGGGGTAGGGACAGATCCGGGGCAGGAAGAATAGGGAGTAAGAGCAGGTGGGAAGAGAGCGATTTTGTGCGCTGTTGCTCTTTTCTTCTCCCCAATCGATCGGCTGTGTGCTAGAAAATCGAGTGAGTAAGAAGGGGGAGAGGTATGCGAGGGTAAAGTGTTTGTTCGACTTTCTCCCGAGAGTTCCCTCACTTCTTCCTACCGTTTGCCCTTTCTCTATTGAGAACGACAGTTCCATTCAGTATCAATGTCTATTCCATGTCTCTCTCTCCTTCTCTCAATCTCTCCTCCCCATATGCCCTTCCCCACTGCCCGACCCCGCCCTCTCTCCCCTCTCCCTCTTCTGACTATCCGATACGGGCACAGAGGGGATCATCTGTCCCTCTCTCTCTCCTTTCGACCCCAGCCCCTCTCCATTCCTCCCTATCTTGATCTCTGATCTCTCTCGCAACTGTTGTGCATTCGTTGTCTCGTCATGTGTGTTTGTCATTTGTTTCTTTCTCATTCAACACTCCTCAGTCCCGCGTTCATGTCTTTAAAGTGAAGTTTTTGGAGAAAATTATTGATTTTTTTCCATTCCAGCCTTTTCCGTGATGCAATCACTACGAAAGTTGATGAACAAGCCGCGGCCGGACGACTGGTCCCCGCTAGCCAAGGTACCTTTTGTGATTTTATTTATTCATCTAGTCGGTTAAGTTTCCATGACGTAGAAGCCTCTTTTCATCGATATTGATGGCTTCTGGGCACGGAAATTGTCGTATTCAACAACTTCTGCCCCCAGTTTCTCTCCAATGCAATGGGAGACTCGCGTGTCAATCACTCCTTGATTCATCCCGAGTGAAAACAAAAGTCGGGGCGCAAAATCTTTGACAACATTGCTCATTTCTCTCCACACTTAGCGGAATTCTCGAAGGACAGCGACCTTGTTTACCCCGCCGGTCCATTGTGTATCCGGATGCGAGTGCCTCTTCCTTGTCGCGCCGGGACCGCACGACAACAAGCCCCTTTGTCGAATTTTTCGGGCAGAAAAGACGAGAGAGCACGGGAACTTGAGAGGGTCAGACGAAGATGACCAACAGGGATTTGGAGGAATGTGAGAGAACGGTGCTCAGCAATTTTCGGCCCGCAGCAGCAGGCAGTCGATTGAAGGGTGCGAGAGGCGTAAATAATCAACCGTCGGTCGAGTAAACAGCGCCCGACGACTGTAGAGGGCGCATTTCTCCATTCCCATTCCCGAATTCTCTAGCTAGAAAGAGATGCTATGGAAGGAAGAGACATTAGTGTAGCGGGACGCGGAAGTCAAAATATAAGACCAGCGAGGCCCAAATTAGAAGTCGTACAGTCTGTTGACGATCGAGATGATGAATTTGTGATGATGCGGCGCTCTTCGCTCGCTAGGCTTACCCCCTCTCTTCCCTCGAAAACACGATCGATTCCGCTTGGTGAGCAAATGTGACTGATAAGGCCGACCTGTCAGAGACAGAATGATGAAACGAGACAATTCGGGAAGGAAATGGTTTTGAAATAATATTAAAGGCAAAGTAAAATGATTATTTTTTCAGTTTTTCTACGCCGACGAATCGTTGAATGACATAGCCTCGGAGCTTGACTCGTTCGATGGCAGAAGAGATCCAGAAAGATGCAATGTGCTGGTGAACAAACTGCGATTGGCGCAGGATCGAGTACTTCATATCATAAGTCAGTATCTTATCATCATCCGTACCCCTAGTACTACTAGAACCGGCCGGATGCACTCTCGAAGGACAGGCGATAGGGTCCACCGCGCATGGCTGGCTCCATTTCCCTCCCCCGATTATGGATTCTCGCCTCGCATTACGATAACAGGAAGCGATGGCACTCAGGAAATTATGCGGCGCAAAGTCTTCTTTTTTGCCCATTTCCCCTGGTGGTTTGGCCTCGTTTTCCCCTCTGCAAAGCCCTATGGGGACAGGCCCAGCAGAAACCATTAGTCACACTGGCCCGCGCACTCTGTGAAAGCTGCACTTTCGAATATCCGCCGTACTTTCTCCCGCATTACTGACAGAAGCCGAGTGCGAGTATGCAAGGAATGTCCTCGCATGGTCTCACCGGCGAGAGAACATGAATAATTGAGAGAGTCCGACGACAATTCTGAAGGCATACGATGCAAGGGCGATTAGCCGGATGCAGGAATGGTTATTGCACTTTTCCTGCCTTTTACCTTATTCGACGTGCTGGGCAGGAATTGGTGCACTAGCGATGCACTTGATACTCATCTCCCCCAATAGGAAATTGAGCAATTCAGAAATGGGAGCGATGGGATGGAATATTCGAAGTTCGGGGATTAAAGAACGTCTCAGGCCATGGGAATAGCCGGCGTCTATCAGCACAACAATTGTGCGAGTCTCCCACGGGTATCGAGTGGTGGTATCAGTCGGTGATTCATTAGGCAAAACAAACCCCCCTATTGAGACTACGTGATGTGGGAAAATGGTTGCGAATGGGGAAAGGGAGTTACTATATGTAAAGTCATACCACATTTTTTTAAAAATTGAATAACTTTTCAGGTGAAATGCTGGTGTCCCTCTACCCACGCGACTCCGACCGTGCCTGTCGCGATTTTCGAGTGAAATTCCCCGATGAAATCATCCACGATTCGCTTCCGGGCCAACTTTGGTTCGGTGCAGAGGTAAATTTACAGCTAAAGTCGGCAGCTTTCCGGAAATTGCAAGCCTCGGGATCTCTGTCATAAAGTTCGTCACGGGCGCGCGTGTTTTTCTAAATTAGATGCAGAATCTCGAAAGTCAGATGAGAGAAATTGAGGAAGATGCCTCTTTGTTTGGCTTCCTTCTTCGGCTCTAAATTGGAGCGGTTTCTCTTCTCGAGAGGGGCACTAAACGAAACAAACAAGTGCCACTGAATGGATTCTAGAGGGATAGTGGGGACATGACGCTTCGAAATGGGTGACAACTGAGTTGAGAGGAGGCATTTGCAGTGTCTGGCTGCCGGGTCGAACATTATCGATCATGAATATGAGAGTGACTTGATACGACCACTCGCGAAGGACCTGACAAGGCATCTCGACTCCCTCAGAGACATGCTCAAGGTTGGTAGAAAAACAATATAAATAAAAACAAAAAATAAATAAAAAAAATAAAAAAAAACATGAATATTTTGTTCAGGACCAGTCCCTTCGCGATCCCTCCATCTACACCGACCACATCAAGGATAGCCTCCTCAAGTTCGACCATCTCTTCTCCGAATTTGAATTCAGGTAACTCTTTAGATTTTTCTATTTTTGATTCCTGCAAGAATCGTGATCCTCTTACCTAGCATTTGATCAAAACACGAAGATTAAAATCAAGAATTATGGTCGGTTATTGAAAAACATTTGTAACTGCGTTCTTTGGGAGAGTTAGTGATCTTGATTAGATCCACATTGTAGATAAAAGTTGTCTGTTTGAACTCGATATTGTGTTTCTCGTGATTCAGTTATCGAAAAAACAAAGAAAGAGAAAAAATAATACAAATTCAGATACGTTTCCGCCATGGTTCCCGTCAAGACAGTTTTGGAACACGATGCACAACAAGATGTGGCTGTTTTGTTCTCGGAAGTGAGTGATCATTTCGAAACTCTCGATAGTCGTGGACCAGCTGTGCAAACTATCTCTTGATATTGATATTCGACCAAATGTGATCAATACAATAAAAAATCAATTCAGGTTCTGGAAATGGCCGTTCGCCGAGGGCTCTTGACTCGAGATCAAGTCGACTATTGCGATCCTATCGTTATGATTGTCATTCCTCGATTGGCGATTGTCTGGTAAGTCTTTTATTACGAAATTCGGGGTGAGATCGAGAAAATTTCGTGTGCATCCTTTGATCTCGAGAAGGGTTTATGACTGTGTGCTGATGATATGACGAAATCGTTGTGTACTGTGATCGCTATTCCTCACTCGGCCAAAAACTGGGAGTTCCCCTCTTTTTCCAATCTCCCTCTCACGTGTCAGGTCGCATCACACTCAACGCGCGGGAACCTGATCTCTAATCTAATCACTCGTACCTGACCTCAATTAGGGCGGAAGCACAGTCTGTAATCGGGTTAGGCAGCAGCGGAAAAATGCTACTTGTGATCGATTGAAAGTAGTCGAGCGGCTAAGAATAGCAAGATTAGTTGGTCGCAGACATGGACGTTTGGACTATGTCATGATCCTTTCTCGGAAAACGTCTAGCAGAGATTGAATTTCACCATTTCGAAAAAATTTTTTCAGGGGCATGCTCCACTTCCCTGAGGGCGCTCTCAACATCGAGAAGGCCGATCGACTCTCGCAGATGTTCCGCCCCAACCTCAGTCTCCTCACCAAGATTCGCAACCTTCTGCGGGTTCTGACGAAGCGAGAGCTTGCCAAGGTAGCTCTTCTTCGATTTCTCTTCTACCTCTCTCACTTTCGCCTGCTCTCTCGCGTCTCTGAACTATTAGAAATCATCCTGGAACAAGAGGACGATTGCTCTCTTCTCAGAAGCAAGCGGAAACGCAAACATGCGATGAGAAGCTAACAAGCGCAGTTCCATATTGTTTTCGGGGTAGAGGGAGAGGGGCAGAGACGAAATTGGGATCAAAGATGAGGCGTGCAGGCAACCGAATTACTGTGTGCGTCGGAGCGAGATAGCACAATGCGTATAAATAGCTTTCGCTAAATAGATGAGATGGTACGGAATTAGGAACGCTCGATATTTTAATGTGAAGCTTGGTTTACGTTTAGAAATAAAATAGAAAAACTGCTTTAAAGAGACAAATAAGGGAAGACTTCTGAAATAAGCGGTTGGATATTTCGGTTCTCTAAATAATTATTTGTAGGTCGAGTGCGTGCTCTGCTCGGGCGCCACATCATCTTCCGTCGACGAGGAAGAGGTCTTGACGATGAAGGAATTCAGAGATAAGCGATCCGAGGACACGAGAGAAGCGGTAAGGGATACAGTACCTGAAGAGATACGGTACTTGGGTTACGGTAGTATATCAATTATCGAATTGCAGCCGTCGCCTTCCAATGAGCGCGATGAGGACAGCAACAAGGATGAGGGCAACGAATCGACGAGTGAGGAGGAGAACCAGGGTATTTCGAAATTATTTCGAAACGTTAATTAGTTTTTATTGAGCTTTTTTGCAGAAGAGCAGTGCGAATGTGCTTCCGGAGTAGAGGATGAGGAGGAAGACTATGCGACTCCTCCCGAGGAAGAGGGAGAAGAGGCGAACATGAGCAGTGGATGCACGACGGATCAGGTCATTTTTAATCGATTATTAATTTTATTCATTTATAATATTAATTTTAAATAATTTAAATTCAGGATTCCGAGCACGAGACGGATGCGGAGATCCACCGGCTACCCAACGACTCCGAGCCGTAAGTAATTGATTGTAAAAATTAGCTGACTTTCCTGTCAATATTTAGTTGAAAACACATAAAAATGTAAAAATGTAAAAAAAACCCAATATTTTCCAGTCTCCCTGCTGACCCATACGATCTCCGATCTCGCTTCCGCTCCTCTGAAGACCTCGTCCACCGCCTCTTCGTATGCATCGCGGGAGTGGCTGATCAACTCCAGACGACCCACTCGAGCGACATCAGAAAGGTCATTCTTTGTTCATTTCTGACTGTGAGTGGTCGGCGAGTGGTTGTAAAGTAATCATTGCAGGTGCTCAAGCTGATTCTCCAGCCCACCGAGGTTATCCCAGTGTACGAAGTCAAGGCTCAGCCCGCTCGCACCTCTACTTCAGAGGAAGAAGTGGGAGTGGAAGTGCAGGAATCGCTGCCGTTGCCCTCGTTTATCGGTACTTTTTAACTTGTTATTACCATTTTATTAGTTAATTGTTAGCTTGTGACTATACACTTCGTCATCCTCCAAAATGATGGATAGAAGAGGCCAAATGAGCTTCATTCCTGGTGAATTTCTAGTAATAGAAAAGACTCGAAAATAAAACGAAGCTAATGAAAGCGCATGACAGAAAGTGACTCCGTGCGAATTGATAGGAATTTAGTTGGAGTTCAACAGGGGCAGTTACGATCAAGTCCGGTTGATTTTCCAGTATGACCATTCCAAACTGATTAGCAGGTGTTCGTTGCACCACTAGAGAATAGATTCTACTGAAAGCGCATAAAAATACTTATCGTATACATGGCTACTGAGTACTCAGAATTTCCAATATTTTTTCACTTATTTCCTCCCTTCAGGTGTCCGATGGGTGCCCGACTCGGACTGTGACCAGTGCACGGCGTGCTCTTCTCACTTCACCGTGGTCAGAAGACGTCACCACTGTCGCAACTGCGGTCGCATCTTCTGCCATCGATGCTCCGCCCACTCCATATGTATCCCGGAGCTGGGCTATGAGAGAAAGGTCATTCCTCGTTTCCTGTTCGTCTTGAGCGGTAGTGGTGTAAACAATAACTCATAATCAAGCTGTTGATACGGCCATCTCCAGAAATAGTAACATACTGCACAAGTGTCAACAACGCCTGTGCAGTATCAAAATAGGATTGTGATTGAGGGGAATTCCGCTCTTTGGTAAAGGTTAAAAGCATTCTTTCCAGGTGCGCGTGTGCAATCTCTGCTATCTGCATCGCATGAATCCCTTCGGCAACTGTGCCCCATCCAACTCCTCCACTGCCTCGCCCGTCCAACCTACTGCCACTCCTCCATCTACCGAGGAAGAAGAGGAGATTCTGCCTGTTGCCATCGTCGAACCCTGACCATATGCATCGATACTCTGTACATCCTCTGTCTCATATTCCCAACCACCGTATCCAGTACCTATGTATACTCTGTATTCTTTTGGCATCCCTGTATTTTACCCCCGCTTCGCATTCTCCCCATATCCTACTGAGCTAACGCGATGGATTTCAATTTCCCAGCACTTCCCGGAAACGAGTCGTCTGTCTATCCCCGTTCTCATTGCTTACTCCTAGCCAAAAACCTTGATTATTTGGATTTTTTGTCACGAGTCCAGTTTCTTACCTGAAGTACCTACGCCGGATATTCGATAACCTTCTTTTTTGTGTCCGGTTTGTGAGACCTAGTGCCCTTACTACTAGTCGTTGCTTTCACTTCTTGCGTATTTATGCCTTGACCCACCCATAGGCTGAATGTTCCTGTCGCTCAATATCGCAATGCTATCATCTTCTCTTTCTCTACTTTGCCCTGTATATTCCTCTGTTTTCTCTGGTACTGGCAGCCTTCACGACTCCCATCCCCATCCGGGCTATTATGTCATCTGAAAACCCATCGAATCAGATCAAAAGCTGAGTGCTGCAACACCTGATCAACACCGCCTCTAATCAAAAAAATAATCAAGATCCCCGGTATTACGCACACTTTCTCTGCTCTCCATCGAGAATCGTACCCGATTTTTGTATCACTTTTTTCACCATTGTGATGATTTCCCGCGTGGGTTATGCTTACTGATGAAATGTATGTTTCGCATCGAGACTGCTGTTGCAATCACAGCGTTCTGACCCCCTTTGTTCTCTCCAGAAAAGGGTGAACAAAGGAAAAGAAATTTCCCGAATTTCCCGCAAAAATCTTAACACGAAAAGAACTGCAAAATTCAAAACATAATTATTAACTACGGTATGTCTGGGCAGTTTCGCCTATCGACCAGAGTCGGAATGGCAAGAGCTGGTTACAACCTTTTTGTTTT
>LS532574.1:427813-445871 GCA_900490775.1 Pristionchus maxplancki
AATATTACTCATTTTCACTGTTTTGATGTTTGTTTGTAATTAGGTTATCTAATTACGTATCTCATTACTGTAGATTTATTGATAACTCCGACTATTCTAATTTGTGTTTCCCTTGTTGCTGATTATTGATTCTCGCAAATTTACATAAACTATTGCTCTCTCACTCTCTCGAGTTCATGCAAAAGTAGAGGGGGGGGGGTGGGGCGAGGGGCGATGCCATTTACATCGATTAGCGAGTCTGATCCCCTTCTCAGTCAAATGAGCAGACTGCAAATTACTGTAGCCCGACCACCCTTATCTGTCGAGACAGAACGCTGTGCAATAGAATAGATGAGCATGGCACAGGATCGGAAGCTTCTTTACTCCCCCCTAGCAACTATAATGGAATGCGTCAACGAAATATAGCTACAATTAACCAATCAACCAGACAGATAATCAGAATAGGATGAAGCGGAATTTATGATTGATTGTAGTTCAAAACATTTAGAAGTTGGCAGACCGTTTCTGCGATAGGGAAACTGAAAGTAGGACTTTGTAATTGAGTATGCAATGCAAGCGAACACTCCCTTCTCCACGTCACATTTGTTTTCTGGCCCTCAGATCCCCTGCATTTGAGAAGAGCGACCGCCACACTGAAAGCAGTTGCGATATTCACGAATTGATGTCCTTCGATACTTGGGAATGTGAATGAAGACGACGAGAGGGTTGAAGAGGCTGGTGAGCGGATTCACCTGCGAGAGCAATGATATACTTTCTCCATTTAACGTGCTCTCTCGCTCAGTCTAACTAGTTACAATATAGTCCCGCACCTTGGGATAGCTTGGCAAGAAGTAACTCTCTTCATTTTGCACGCTGTATCTCCTCTCTAATCGGTGAGAGAGCACACGAAATGAAGGGATGACTTCTCGCGAAGCCATCTCGACCCGCACCTGTCAGTGGCGAGTGGCTAGCAAATGATGACCAACGAACTGAGTATAATTGCGGAAGTCTCGACGAAGAGATTAGAATAGATTTCAAAGAAGGTCAAGTTGTAGTTTATCATGCGGAGCACTGTCGTTGCAGGGATAATAGCTTGGATGATGAGGATCTACAAATATGACGCTGAATTGCGCAAAGCTGAAAAAAACATTTAACGTTATGCATAGAAAAAATATCATTGAGTTGCTGCAGCTTGTCACTAAAGTTAGGAAGTCCATGAATTGTAATATCAGAGGGAGTTAGCATCACCAGAAATGCGATCTCAACCGCCGAGAGAATTAGATTTGAAGACAGGTGCAATGATCGAAAATTGAAGAGGGTTCAACGATATGAGCTTGATGCCCTATTTCGAGACTCGATGTCTGATCATGATCTCAAATCTAAAATATGACGCCGTTTTCGTAAGAGTCGAGCAGATCGAACAGAGGCCGGCACAGCTCAAAAAGGTCATTTCTCTCAAACTGCGTGATTTGAGGTTCTCGAGGGTGCTAATGACCGTAGGCATATTCATTTTTCAGAGTGAGTCTCCGTTGGCTCCAGACGGCATCATGTCAAAATACGATTTTCTCAAATTTCGCCTCACTCGAGTGCGCTAAAATTAAGTGGAAATGGCTCCAGGGTCAAAATTTTATGGCGATTCTTCCTGTTTAATTTATTTTTCATTAATTACTAAAATAAAATAATTAGAAAATTGAATTTCCGGGAGAGCTTTTTTGAGCTGTGCCGGCATCTGCTCGAGTCTTACAAATACGGCGTCATATGTTTCATGTGAATAGAAAGAAGAGTTAAGTCAGGTGGAACATACAGGAGAGACGAGTGCTATCGTAATTAATGATTATTATGGTATGTTTCACAGTACATTAATGGCGATAAATCACAGATCAATTGTGCAGATGACATTAACGATAGGGACGTTGCTGATATTTCTTCGCAATATCATGATATTTGCGATGCAGTTATTACAAAGGCACTGAAATAAAATGATGATGTTTAGAGAGGTTTTACACACCTTTCGTATAACAAGCCATATAATTGACTTGGTACTGAATATTGTTCAAAATCGCAATCCACTTCATATCTCCTCCACAGCTGAATGCTGGTGCTAAATCCTTAAATTTGTGTTGGTTTGTACGTCAGATTCGGAAAATATGACAATCAAACCGATAAACCTGACGTACGAAATACTCGTCTTGTGTAAGTACCGGCTTGGGAAGCGACGGAATGGTTGATATACTATGCATCGATTCTCGAGGGCACCTAACCAACGCCTTAAATTTGTTTCATGATGCACACCAGCGATTCAGATCCATATCCATATTCAGATCCATATTAGTAGCATTGTGGTTTATAATTTTTTTTAAACTGACAAATAAACATTTGTCTCTATCTAGTGTCACATCTGCGACTTTGTTCGATACGACGCATGTCTCCCCATCCTTTAGACCATCCACAGCCGCAGTACACTTGTAATTCTCATTATACAGGCTGCTGGCGAGGCACTTTTGACAGGCTGCAAAGATTTTTCACTGTTTTGAAACCCTAGAGTAGTATTTTGACGGCGAATGAGAAAAGTGAATGAGAAAGCTACTAAGTTACAACAGGAAATGGCAAGAATAAAGTGAAACCCACTTGGTATTAAAGGGAGACCAACATCACTTGGAGGCTGCACAGGCAGGCAAGCAGGCGCTATCCCAATAATAAAGGCGAGAAAGAAGGAGAGAGTATTCATCCTGATAATACCCACTGATCTTCCCTCATTATATACCCCCAAACCAATATCCGAAAGAGGCATTCTTCTATTGCTTGGGACGATAACTTGACCTCACCCCGGATGCGATCCAGTTTTTTTTTCACAACATTGGCCAAGCATTTCCATAACATCATCGCCATTGGGCCGTTTTTCTCTTTTTTTTTGCTGACACAGGGTCACTCGGCGGGAAGGTTGCCAAGTGTTCCTGAGCTTTTCCAAGGTATGACCGTGAGCTCATGATTTAAAACAGGGGAAGTAATAAAAAAGGAAGTATCCAACCTTACGGTGTGCGCAGAAGGGGAATCGAACCCACTGCGACCGACGTTCTAGTGGGTCTCGTTTCCCACTACACAACGAATGCTTTTAGGAGTGGTTGATTAGAACGTGATGGATGGGATTACGTGGGAGATCTGTGTTTTTCAATGGCGTAAGAATGGTAGATTTTTTCTCGTCCCACAGGCATCCGCAGCAAAAATGGAAAACAGTTTTCGCTACCCTATTGGTGCCGTATCGCTGTGCGTGTTCTTTATTTGTGTGAACCTGTGATAGCGAATCATTGAAAGGTGAAAGTACTGCAATTGCAATTGTGTTTCCGTTGCACGGCTCTAGCATCTGAAGCAACGTGACATCTCGAATATTACGCAGTTTTCATTTATATTTCCTCTCTATTCCATGTACTGACATTCGTTGAAAGGAGTAGAAATGGACTTCAATAGGGCTAAATCATCGTTGCATGACCAGATGATGATTGAGTGGCTGTAGAAACATGAAAGGCAACGCAGCCCCAAGTATGGAAGTGCACAGTTAATTTTTCAGGCTTTCAAGCAACTTTCCCGTTTAAATTCAGGTGACAATAGCTACCAATTTGGCTAAATGTAAGGTGCAAAAGGCGCAATTACTTATCGCCACTTTCGAAATCTTTAAAGAAGCCGTGACATTCCGATTCCTAGAATTTGAGATGGTGTAATGAGTCAAACATCGAAGATTGACACTAGAAACTCATGCCTATTAGTCACTGCTTAGCTTCAGCATAATCTCCTAGATGACGTCAAATCTGACTATCGCTCAACGCAAAAGTGACGGCGATTCACCCTGATTACGTGCTTTTGGAGGCGCCTGTCGTCGATATTCATGTTGCAAGCATACCTTACAATACCTTTGGGGGGGAGGATAGGACACATTTTTGTCCGCGGCGTGGGTGATTCTCTGGCAATTCGTCTCATATGGTAGTTTGGTCTTGTGAGCAGAGTTATAAATGCCGACATATTTAGCTGCAGCTTGCTGCTGGATTGTCTGAATCTCTCACTATCCCGAACTCTCTCTTCCTCATTAGCCCGGCGAGAGACCATGCTGAAGTGAGAGAGTCATGCTCGTTAGGCATTCGGTGTTGCCGGTTGGCACGCTAGAGTGACGAATCGACGTCGACGACGATAGAATCCGTTGACGTCCAATTTCGGATTCCCGCACGAACGCGGAACGAAAAATCGTGGTTCTGACTGCACAATTCTTGCTCAATATGCTTTATAAGGGTTGCTTGGCTTGTAAAAATCTCCACAGCTCCCCTATTGTTTTGCATCTTTATATATGGAGGCCAAGCTCCCTGGGGATACCTTTTGCTTCCTTCCGCGCAATAAATAGGAATATTTGCCGTCGTAGTCTTTTCTGAACTCTATTCGCTCTCATCGGAGCATTTATTTGCGCAAGTTATCAGAGGAGAGTCAGAAAACCATCGCAAGCGCTCATTAGCTCTCAATGCCAGCTATTTTCGTTGTTGTTTATCTCCGCTGAGCATGAGGAATCACGAGTTATTATTTGGTTTGAAATATCTTCTCTGCCCACAGTTCCACTACAGTTGCCACGACAACTAACCCATTCCCTTACTTTCTCCTTCTCTCTCCGCTTTTCGTTGATTGCCCTTCCTTCCTTCCATTCGTCCGCTTCCGTTCAATGGACGATAATAGCTGAATGCCCTCTTCTCTTCTCTCTCTCTCTCCCATTATCTGAGACGCATCTTCGAGAGAAACGACGAAGACGAGGCCATTAGGAGGGAAATTGAGGAGAAATCTCGAGTGAAACGCGGCGCGCGTCGTTCGCTTTGTCCAGTAATTATTCGCTGATTAACGCGCCTTCGCCGTTTTCGCCGCAAAAACAAGATTGCCGTCTGACCATGTGATTGCTTCTATGAAAAATGGGGTAAATCCGCTTTCCCGTCCTAGAATATTCTATCCCTAATGTTTCCGAATAGGACGGTAAGAAATGATTGGTTTGTCCCTATCGAATCTCCTGTTCCTATCACTCATTTCTCGCTACGACTATGTTGTTCTTCCTGACATCAGATGCGCTAAAAATTGCGCAGATTCAGTCGGCGGTTCCGCACTCGTCGAGATTTGAGGAAGTAATCCACTTTGTGCGTCCGAAGAACGAGAAACGAGAGAAGGAAACCACATCTCTCTCACTTCACAGCGCTCTCTCATCGTTAACAGCGACGAGAGAGTATGGAAAAGCGAGAGAGTCATAAGGCGCGAGGCTTATTCCTTCGATGGCGTCAGCACTCTGCGAGAGTGTCCCTTACATCGTTATGTAGAAAGAGGGGGGAGAAAGGCCTACCCAATCTCATTTGCACCTTGCGATAAGAAACTTCCTTCTTTCTGTCTCTTCTTATCCAACTATTTAATTAATGTTCGGCATCATTTACGTAAGTACCCTATCATCGCTTACGTCATCAGAGGTTCCTTAGCGTCAGCAACTTCCTGATAGATAGACGTCTTCGTTGAAGGCTCCCTCATTAGTCAGTCGTGCTCTCGATTCTACCCCGACAAGCGGAACATTTGCGAAAGAGAAGCGCAGAAGTAATGAAAAGACTGGGATAGATGCACGGATAGAAATAAAGACGCGGCCACCCTTTCTCTCAGTCTTCTCGAGAATCTCTTGGCTGTTGATAGAATGGCCTCTCTAGAGGCCGGGCCCCCTTCACACGCAAACTCTTTTCTTGCCCCGGAGCTCATCAGTTATCTCAGAACTTTGGATATTCCTTTTTTCTGATTATGACGCTTATCTTCGCTCGTCACTACGCCAGTTCACGTTTGCTCACTCGTCCACACTTCCTTCCTTGCGAATTACTCGACCAAGCTGAGATACTATCGTCTATGTCTCCAGCCGCAACTTATCTTCGCGCTAAAATCGCGAGAATTCGCTCGGCGCGCGGCGCGCTAATTGTGGCTGCATTCAGTTATTGCTTGCGACCAGCCCCTCGCTCCCTCTTCTCTGCCCAAGAAAGAGAGGGGCTGCCTGGCTGTAGTATACAAGCGACGCGCTCACGAGGTCTTCACTAATGATGGAGAGGTGATCTGAAGTGGGCATCATCCGATTCTCTCATTTCGAAATGCTATCTCGTCGGTCAGAGTGCCGAGAGAGCATGGGAAAGTGAGAGACCATCCTCACGCCTCGTGCTCCTCAAGTGCCCCTGAAACATCTCCCGTTACTACTACGATTCATCGATTCCCAAAAGTATCTCTTTGCTATGGAGCGTTTTTCGGAGGGGTGCCTCTTTTCTTCGCCCCCTTCTCTCCCCTCCTCCGCTTATATATGCTTACGTAAGAGAGAGGAGGAGGCAGAAGGGAGAGTCTTAGAACCGGGAAGAGGCAACGAAACCCTCTCTGCCATCGGACTTTCATCCTTATTATTATTATGTGCGTCATGCCTTTTCCCGTGCTTGTTTACCTCGTCTTTGAGAATTGTCGATAAGCAGAGGCTTGCCTCCTATCAATTGTAATACTCCCCACTTATCGTTATCAACCATCCCTCATCCCTGCTTTACGTTCCTTTCCTCATATTATGACAGGAGGAGGGGATGCGAGGGGAGAAATGGTGGGCATGCGGCAAGTCTCAACTCCTTTCTTCTCTCTCCTCCCTCGTTTCCGTTCTTTCTCCAATCTTCCTACTGCACAGTCCTCTTCTCTCTTCGCCACCAGAGGGGTGTGTCGTTGGCCCCTCCCCCCAGAATCCGCCTGCCATATGCCCTCACTGTCCTCTGACGCTTGAACCGCTTTTCCGCTCTTAGGCTCTTTCTCAACTACCACAGCCTCTATTTTGTCCCCCATATGCCTCTTTTTGTCTGAAGAATCCTACGAATCTGACTCGACGCTCCTCAAACTACATCAGCGAAATATGCATGTGTTCTACATTCTCTTTCTGATTGGATTACTCAGCGGGCAGGCTAAGAGGGAAGAGAAAGAGGATGAACTTTTCCTGAATTGTCGCGCGCTCGGCTTTTCCGCTTTCCTCGCTCAGCGCTACTTTACTTCCACGGAGATTATTTGAAAATGCTTGTGAACTCCGATTATTTTGTTGCTTTTATACGAGATTTTCTTTAAAATACTGAATTATTGGACCTAATCCTTGCAGGGGACAGGATGTCGGACACCTACAAGCTCTACTACTTCAACCTGATGGGCCGTGCCGAACCCATTCGACTGCTGTTCGCTCAGGTACTAATTGTAATTAAAACCACGGCAATTTTCGAAATTCGGGTTGTAAAGACGTAAGAATATATCGTTTTTTTTGGATTTGCTGACGTGGAAAGTTGTTGATACTGCCGAGTTGAGGCTTACGAGTCTCTTTTCAAGCCGGACAAGCCAATTTCGTTAATGAATTCGCAGGCTGGAGTCACTTTCGAGGACGAGAGAATCGACCGAGCAGACTGGCCCGCAATGAAGAGCCGTACGTTTACTGAATAGGACCTGGGGTCTGACTCTCTCGATTTGACATACTCTCTCGCCTGTCAGAGAGACGAGATAGCGTGCGAAATCGAGAGAGTCCATCTTTTCTAAGCTAACGTCCTTTGATTGCCCCTTCCGGACTACCGTAGTCTTCCCCATTTCCTTTAGCCATCACTCCGTAAGAATAATGGCGCATCCGCTTCTCCAATCTCATTTCGGCGCGCGGATCCATTCGTTTTCCCCCTTCGCGGACCATTAGATTCACTATGGTAATGAGGAAAGGAGCGCTTCCTTTTTTGCGAGAAATGGAGCCGCCTCATTTGCTCCTTTTCTTTGATGCGTCATAGACGAAGAGGTCAAAGGATGAAAGAGAAAAAGTGATGAAGTGCTAATGAAACGACCGTTTCATTCAGATGAACAATCAAGATTTTCGATTGCTTTTTTAATTGAACAAACAATTCAAAAAAGAAAATGAAAAAAGACGTGCACCTGTAGTCTATGCTCATGACATATGAAAGCGGAAATAAGAGCAGCGGTGGTGTGGAAAGGTGTCACATTTCCAGTCTAAGATCCACTAAGGCTTACATCATTTTGCGAATAAGGAGCATTCTTTTTAATTTTAAAACATATTTAAACTGTTTTTCTGCCTCAATATTCGAAAAGTGCAGTGCCCTGACAGATGGAAAGACGTATTCCAATCAGCAGTCTGCGCCACTTGAAACACCTGAGAAGTGGCAGTCATGTGATCGTGGCTAAAAAAAGTTGCCCAGCTTCCGGAAATACTAAAATTAAACAAGAATTACAGTACATAGCTATGAGCTAGATGAAATATAATTTACTATAGAACTACTGATCACTGGTACCTCAGTGAAAATGAGCTTATTTGTCACCGAAACGCGTCTTCAACCAAGCGGGCCTACTAAGTCTACTTTCTTACATAAATATCATACAAGCTGCCTCACTAAAATGAATTTTCCATAGCAATAACGTGAGTTTCAGAGATGCCCTATGCCCAGCTGCCCGTTCTCGAGGTGAACGGTGTGAAGCTCTCTCAGTCTCGTGCCATCGAGAGATTCCTCGCCAAGAAGTTCGATCTGGCAGGCAAGGACGAGTGGGAGCAGGCTAAGGTGTGTTTCAGGAGACTTTCCTCAGAGACTTCCAGTGACTTGGGGGAGACACTGCTTGAAAAGGACAAATAAAGTGAAACTTCATAAAAAACGTAGTAACTATAAATGCATTTCCATGATTTCTGGAAACATCATTGCTTCTTAGTAAGATGCACAGTATTTTTCCGACCCTGATACCGCAATCCGAAGAACCTTTCAATATTAACAGGTCGACGAGATGGTCATGGGCGTAGAGGACCTACTCGTCAAGCTGCAGCCGTGGTTCAACGAGAAGAGCGAGGCAAAGAAGGTACGGTAGGATACTGTAGTTGGCCCGATTCAGGGGCTTTCACTAATTCCTGGCCTGATTAGGTCTGTGAAGTTAAGAACCTACAAATAATACATTTCACTCCAGATCGAGATCTTCCGTACACTCGTCGACGAGGAGATCGTTCCCTTCCTCACTCGATACGAGAGGTTCCTCGATGCTTCCGGAACGGGATTCTTCGTAGGCAACTCGGTAAGCGCTGAGATTTGCTTTTTCTACAATGGATTTTTTTCTTTTTTTTCTACAATGGAGTTAGTCCTGGATTTTGAAAAAAAACAAGAAACAGTTAGAGAAAATCGGAGATGCGATTAGAGATGGTGGGTGTGAGACAAAGGAAGGCGGAATCAATGATGGGTGCACTACGGATTAGAATACACCTGGCACTCCCTAACCCAGCCTTCAAAAACTTCAAATTCATTGAAACGAGAGAGATGAAATGGCGCCAATCATCTTCCCTGATTTCGAGACAATTATGAAATAATTGCAGATCACCCTTGCCGACATCTCTCTCTTCCACATCTTCTGGTTCTTCAACAAACTTCTTCCTGGATCTCTGAGGAAGTACGCTGGACTCACCTCCTTCCAGGTAAAATAATCCTTAGAACTTCTAAAATTGCCTAATTTTTTTACTGAATATCATTAAATTTGCCAGGAAATTATGCGGAAATTGCGTAATTACTGGATTATTTTAAAATTTGCAGGCCCGAATGAACGGTCAGCAGAGACTGAAGGAGTGGATCGACAACCGACCCAAGACCGAGGCTTAATCATCCTCAATCTCATCTCCCTTCCCATACTACTCTCTCCATTTCACACGCTATCTTGTCTGCTCTCTCCACTGAACGATAATTTCGAAGTGAGAGAGTAGATCACTGTTCTTGTCCCCTGCCTTTGTATCCCGATCACTCTCTCCAATTCGTCAGCTCTCTCGTTTATCTCGTTGGCGAGAGAGCAGGTCGAATCGAGAGAGTAATCTTTTCCCCGTTCCCTGCAGTCATTCATCGCTCTCTATCGGATCTGTGCCCTATCAATTAATTAATGATTAGAATCTGAAATACGCCTCAATTTCACCTAGAGGAATTTTCATTATTCTATCATCTGCTTTGTCTATACTAATCACCCCATTTGTATCGTCATTCCCGCTGTCTATGTGACTGGACTAGTCGTTTTGTAATTGGCCTAGTTAGCCATGGTAATATGTGAATTTGTAATAAAGTTACGTCCCTGGATGAACGACTCTTTCGGGCTTTCTTTACACCCGAAACGCATTAGGGCTCTCAGCCCATTCGGAGTGAAAGTGTGATCTAATGAGGGGACAAAGAAGGGACTCGTAATGATGTACACTCTTGTCATCTGTCCACTAATTAACCCCTCGTGTCCCTTTTAGTGTTCTCCCCTCCCTAATCCTCGCCCCAGGAGTGCGCCCGCAATTACTCGCAGGGTGGCAGCAAGAAGTGAATTCCTTTCCAAACTTCTTTCTTCTTACTATTTTCTCCTTTTCAAGCTGTATTCCGCTGAATTCGACCCATGTTCCGAGAGAGATATGTGGCGATCTGCAGGGAAAGAACTCAAGTCGTTACGTTCTTTTAGCTATTTAATTCTCCTAGCCCCTCTCCACGACCCACAGATCTCTAACCCTTGCTATCTCCTTTCCTTCCTCTGATCCTCGACAGTTGTCCATCTCTCCTATCCAAAGGACACCACTTGCTCCAACTGACGAGTAGAACCAGTCGATTCGAAGCGGCTTCTCTCTAACTTCTTGCACTGATTTCTTTTTCATTTTGCAGTTAGGTTTCTCATAGTCATACACTTATCACTAATTTTTCTACACTGAACCACACAAAAGACTATAAAAATAATAGCCTAAGTCCTCTCGTTTGATTCAGTACATTGAGTGTCTCCTCTGATACCTCTCTCCTCTTCCTCGAATTAAGCTCCAGTCTTGTCCTGTAACCCAATTGTGCTCAACAGATGGAGGGAGGGGGCTATCCCTCCTCTCTTTCTTCCCATCACAACTCAATTGGCAGCCGTCCTCTCTCTCGCTTTCCTTCCGCTCCGGAGACATTCGACTGATAATTAAACTGAGTCTTGGCCCCATCGTGTTGTTTCGAACTTGTATAGTGACTAGTTTCTATCAGTCAAGTTTCAAATCACGTATTTTCTGAAGATTTCCCAGTTCCCGTCAGTCCATTCCCATTCCTTCTCTCATTAACGCACTTGTCCACAACATTGGGGGCTAGTAATCGTTCTTCTTTTTCAGCAGTAATAAACGCGCAATGATCCGGAGTAAGAACAGGATGGACTGAGTGAAGAAGAAGAAGAGATCGAGACTGGTCACGCCTCTCAATTACAAGTGCGTTTTCACTCTGATTGTTTGTACCCTTGGGCTACGGGTGATTTATCATAGCGATAGGGAGCATTTGATCTCTGATTCGGCACTTCCTCGGACTTCAGAATCTCCCTAACACTAGTGTTTGAACAATAAGCAGACCTAGAAAGGTCAGCGTAAGTGTGATACCCCAACCTGACGACTAGCTAGGTTACCACAAAGCCAACGTAGAAGTTCGCGTGCTACTGTAAACTCCCTTGTTCCACGTCACTGTTTATGCAATTGCAGTGCTTCATCACATGGAGAAGGCAGCCACAGAGGCGATCTACCCCGCGAGGCGGAAGGTCTCCTCCAGAGCCGTACTCTTCGCCATGATCCTGTCCACAGTGATGCTCATGGTGAGTCACTCCCTTGCTCTATCTGCTCCTGAGCGGTCGCTTTTGCAGTTCTACTTCCGTCACACTGAGTCCGAACCATCATTGGGATACGTCCAGCACCAAGTCAAATTCGAGGGTCGACTCCCTGTTCTTCCCGAGGAAGATCCCCATCTCATTTATGGCGATAGAATCGAGGCTCAACTGGCGCAGCAACCAGAGGTATGACCTTGATTTTGTTGCAACTCTTCTATTCCTGAATTGGTCGTCTTATCTGGATTCCGAGTTAGGATCCGCAACAGGTTGCAGCACGCGTAAGCATCTCTGGCACCTGATACTACACACTAAAATAGTTTTGAGCCATATCTGAAGTCGGGTGATGGCTTGGGATGGGTGAGAAACGACACAACACGAACAATGAGATATTTTCTTAGACGTTAACGCATGATGCCTTCTGAAAACTTTTTCAATTTTTGCAGGGCGACCTCCATTCGTACCTCATCTTCCAGCAGATCGACGACAACACGGAACAGACGATGTGGTTGCTCGATCAGTGCCCAATAAAGTGTATGATGACGAACATGGGTGAGGATTAATCTCATCGTTTTCGTGTCCCAGATTAGAATAAAAAAGTTGTGAGAATTGTTCTTAGCACGCGTATTTCCGACCATAGCTTCGCTCAGAATCCAGTAATCAATCCGTACATTGAATCTTCTGTCACATCCTTCCTCATAGTGATAAATAAAAACGATAACAAAGTTGAAATATTAAATAATTCAGACGCACACATCACCTCTGCTGACGCCATGATCTTCACACCCGATTTCATCGATCGAATTCCGCTAAATCGGAGACAACATCAACTCTGGTTTCTCCAGCTATCAGAAAGCCCCATCAATACGCCGAATCTGATTGACTTCAATGGAAAGGTTTGACAGTTCTGAATATCCATAGATTTGGCCATTTTTCCAAATAATTTACCAGGTTTCAGTTGATTTTCAGGTCAACTACACTGTCAGTTATCGGTGGGACGCTGACTTCGTCAGTCCGTACGGTCGCTACGTGCCCTTCGCGAAGGCAAAAGCAGTGCTGGATCGAGCAAGTAAGCGACCTAGTCGAATTGTCATATCATATTTGCCAATTAAGACACTAATTATGAGAAAGATCAACATAATGCTGTCTCAATCGATAAGTTTCAGTGTCTCGCAAGAAGAAGAGCGTCGCCTGGTTTGTGTCTCACTGTCTGACGACGAATGGACGAATGGCATACGCGAAGAAGCTGGCAGAGTACATCGATGTGAGTGTTGATCGACTTTAACAATAATGATTAGGGAGTGCAAAAGTATTTTTGTTGACGCAGTCTTGTGTCCAAACACTGATGAGGATGCGTTCCTTGTATGCTAGGGGAACGATTAACCACTTCACTATTGAACTGGTAAGAAGTCAAGGTGCGCCAGACAATCTGTGATTAATATCTTCAGATTGTGAAACAAATGGAAAAGAGTGAAGAGAGGCGCATCTATGGTCCACTCTTAACTGTATTCTCTCAGGTGGACATCCACGGCGAGTGCGGCGACGGCGCCAAGAGTATGGATGAGATGAACAAGATGCTGCAGAACGACTACAAGTTCTACCTCGCTTTCGAGAACAGCAACTGCAATAACTACATCACGGAGAAGTTCTTCGATAATGCGCTCAGGTATTCATGGTTTGAAATGCAGTGTTGCCTATGCCTTTTCTGGTCAGATTTTAGGCAGAGTTGCTTAGTTCTCTCATGGTATTATATCTTTGTGGTCCGAGAATAGCATGAGTTATAGCCAGGCCTGGAGTGCCTGCGGCTCTTCCATTTTCGATAATAAATAATCATTATTAATGAATAAATGAATGAATTCAGAAACGACATCATCCCAATCGTCATGGGCGCGCCGAAGGAGGACTACTTGAAGGTTTGTATAATTTTATTTCTTTTAATTTAAAAAAAATTAACTTCAGGTCGCCCCTCCCAACTCCTTCATTCACGTCGATGACTATGAGGATGCTGAGCATCTTGCAGTGTGCGTTGTATTTTATCTTTCTGTTTTTCTACATCTCCTTTTCTCCCCCCACTGCACTCAGCTATTCATAAGACAAAGCAGCTCACGAATTCTGGCTCAGCCTCTTGACATTTGGAGTGGGGCAACGTTCGCGACGTCGAAATCCCCGGGAAACCCGCGCATGCATTACAGCTGGCAGCGCACAATGAGCGAGCAGTCATGTGTACTTTTGATTTTACCACTCAAAAGCCTGACATTATCCAACGTACGGAAGAAAACAAGCATCAAAATATAAAAATTGTAGAAGAAGATTCACTTATCGAATTTCAGATACCTCAAGTGGTTGTCGTCCAATGCTTACGCGTACAATGAGTACTTCGCGTGGAAGCGACTCGGTCGTATCGAGGACTCCAGCTTGCCCTGCAGAGTCTGTCTATTCCTGCAGCAGATCACTCCCAAGGTTAGTTATTGGTTTATCAACCTATGCGCGTTGAATGACTGTATTTGCGCGCTCTTGCTATGTCTCATTGGTCTCAAAGCAAACAGGACAATCTAAATTTTTCCATTCCAACCACCGAACATACCATATTTGAATAGCAGCGAAGATTGTGATTTTAGTCGGTGATAGCAGCAAAATGTCTCGATTTTTCAAGAAAATTAATATTTAATAGTGATCCACATTTAAGGTCTACGAGGACATCGAGGAGTGGTGGCACGGCAAGAAGGAGTGCATGTACGCCCATGACCCCGCTCCGTTCATCCAGGGAAATTAGTCCACAATTGTTCTTTCACTTTTCTTTCGCTAATATCTTGTCCTTCAAGCCTCCGTTGTGCTCTAATATTCTTCTGTTCTCCGGTTATTTCTGTTCGGGGTCGTCGGTCCATTGTCAGGTATTTGTATGCGAGCATAAAAAAACAGTCAATGCCTACGTGTAGGTACACACACCAAAGCCATTCGTCAGAAGACGTCGAGGGTGGCTTAACCATTCTCTTGTAGGGGCTCAGAAACCAGACAACGTCGTTGTCGAGGGGATTTAATAGAACCTCGTATCTTTATAGGGGCGCGAGAAAAGCGAGTTGAATGGCTAATTACAGAAGAGCCGCGAGCATACACACACACGAAATGGGACGACGAGAAATGGAGAAGGAGGAAGACCAAAGTAGTCAGTTAGTCGCGTCGTTCACTACTAGTCATGGGTGAGATAACAGCCTCTCCTTTGCCGCGTGCCTTCATCCAACCCTTCATCGAGCCCATACCACCTCTCGCTACAGAGGAAACGTTAGATGATTCAACATCCTCGTCCTCACATCAATTTCGCTTCCTCTGGAGTCGACTGGTGCGTGATTTCCTCTATTTTCCTCTCTAAGCGACCGAGCACCAGCTCTGGCTTTGTCATGCGAGCTCACTCTCTCGAATTTCGGGTACCCATATCAAACTTTTGGGGGCGGAGTAGGGCATCAGAGTTGAAATGAGCCTCTCCTCGTTGCGGCCTCTCCTTTTCTTCCCGAGTTTCGAGACAAAGTTCACTGTTTGAATCTGCTTAGTTGGACGCTCCCACGCGCCCGGCGGCATCAATTATCCGATGTAAGACAGCGCCCATTTCCCTGCTGTCTGCGACCTTCCCCCTCCCGATTCCTCGTGTCTTCCTTTTCCTTCTTTTAGCCCCCGTCTTCTGGCAGTTTTTCTGTGGCTGACAGGTAGCGGGAATGGCAACACAATCCCTCTTTCTTCCCCTCCTCTCTCATTGTTCTTCCCCTTCTCTAGTCTATCCTCACATACGGGAATCATCAAGGATTCGTCCCATTTTTCCTCTTTATTCGCTCGTACGACGGCCCTCCTCTGGTTCCCACAGAACATCTCAGCCGCCTTTCTGCTCTTTTCCTGGCTGCTTCCTCCATATCTCATCCCCCTCTTCTCGCCTCATTTTCTAGTTATTCCTCTCATTGTCAGCTCTTCTTCCTCATTCGCTTCCAGACATTGCAAGAATAGCTGAATAGTGAATGAGTTAGGCGGTCGCCCTCGACTCTTCCCCCCTTCCCCCCCTCCAATCCTCCTCCCCTTTCTTCTCCTTACTCTTCACTTCACTTATGACTCCCGGTCCGAAATGGCCGCACGGTGCGAAAGTGTGGCGATGTCAGTGTCCCGAGGGCACCCAATCCTGGCCCGTCACCTACAAGATTGTCGCTCCCAATCGAGAGGTATCGACTACGATTGTCATCGAGTTTCTCACGTTCGCTTCTACTTGGCCTTTCTAAGAAGCACTTCATTAGGAGTAAGCGTAGCTGCATGGAGCGTGTCGTTCCCATTGGAAAAGAACCGTCTACGATTTGGATTTCCCACGTTCGCGTCCTCTGTTTCTTAGCCTTTCTGAGCAGTCTAAATTGTTGATTACCCCTAAACATTTCGCCTCCTTTGCATTGGTCATCCGCTTGTTGGGCTTACTAATAGATGAGTAGGTCTGACATGCGAGAGATCATGTTTAATCGAGAGAGCGCTCCGCTTCTTTGACAGCCCCACTCAGCTTGCTGCTCAGCTGTGACCGGCGATGTTTCACTCCAGATGCAGCCTCTCTCTATTTCTCGAGTCAGAGCTAGCGAGAGAGTGAAGGGAAGCGAGAGATTCAGACACTTGCCGTCGTGTATCTAGAGAGTCAGACGAGAGAGCGATAGAGTCGGATCACTCGTCCACTTCAGATGCAGGCAATTCGTACGTCACAGCGGTCGCTCGATCGACTCTGCAGGAGGGGAAGCAGCGACGAAGTGAAGAAGAGGACGCCCTCCCCGCTGTGCTGTCTGACGTTGATGCATATCAGGGTGAGTACTTCGTAACATAATCATTCAATGGTGCACAACTTAGTTATTCCCTATTCTGTTAGTCGTCGCGAGCTGCTCAAAGAAAAAAGGTTTTGAGTAGTATAGTCTTGCATATCGTGCCTAATGAATCCATGACTTGATCGAAGAGCACAACAATATGACACTGGATAGATTGAGTTTGCAGCAGCAACTATCCTAAGTTTTGATTTGTGGGAAATCACCCTGTCTCATCTGACCCATAGAACATAATTGTTCTTCCCGTTTTGTGCTTTTCCCTAGGACACGAGGATGGCCCCCACTAGCTTCTATTCGGTATCGAGTTTCATGCTGAGGGATCATAAACTAAATAGGTCATAGGAGCATCAGATTGCATCACACAGCATGTGCTGGGTATTTCTCTTTTAGCAGTGTTCACGGCGTGACTCTCTCATTAAATTATTATGCGCTGACCACCTTCATTAGTGATTGTAACGAGACGAAAACTATGATGTTGTTCTATGCTTTGAGTATTCATCTCCTCGGTCTATGATCATGAATCCAACATAGAGTAGAGGCTCTCACATTACCCATTTGCGCAGTTTACGAGGTCGGTTCTCTGGTTTGAACTTGGTAGTAAATTAGTGAGACCAGTTTCCGATTAGATTCTGGGGCTGATTTCTGTTTTCGCCTTTCCTTCATCCTTCCATCCATCTGGGTCTCCTCATCCTTTTCTCGACCGACTTTATGAGGCTCTGAATGGGAAGTCTATCAAATGATGCATTACACCGCCTGATGGAAAAGGCCGCGCCAAACAAGTAAACAGGAGAAGGAAATGAATAATGGAGTGAAATGGCGAAATATTTCAGACGGCGACTTACTGGATTGCGTATGCAGAGATGATGTGGATCACGTCGCAGGTGAATTTTGCAAAAAAAAAAAATTTTCGAAAATCGGAAAATCATGTTTCACAACCTCGTATCAAGGATACCACCGAACTTGGCATTAGAGCCTTCATCGATAAAATGCATGCATGAGTGGAATGAAATGGCTGCAGGAGACAGTAGCTCAAAATAGCCATTAGACGTCAGTAGTATTATTGTACTTCAGGAGGCGCATTTGCGCCTCCTGACATGTATTTTATTTTCAACGGCCATATTTCAACTCCACTTCGCATAGCGTTTCCGCCCGCCAATATTCAAGGCAATTCTTTTAACAATTCATTCATTTTTTTAAAAATTTAATCAAAATTTAATCCGACCTAATATCTTAAAACATTTACTCCTTCATTTTATACACATATTCAAGAAGACATTCCATCCGAAGGCTCATCTCTATGAAGGGGCCAAATAGTTCATAGTTCATAGTTTCAAGTTACATTCCATACATTCCATACATTCCAATTGATTATTCATCTCTATGAGGAGGGCCAAATAGATCAAAGTTCATAGTCTCAAGCTACATTCCATACATTCCATTCATTTTTTTTATATACATTCAAGGATACATTGCATTAGATGAGCCATCCCGGCGCGGGGCCTTATCTCAACATTCCATCTATTGCGCAGAGATCTCTTCTCTCTTCAAGTAACCATCTCGGTTCTCACTTTTTATGAATAGGCAAACATACACTGTTCAAAGAACCAACGTTT
>LS532574.1:448200-482543 GCA_900490775.1 Pristionchus maxplancki
GGCTAGCCATTGTCGTAAAGAATGGAATTTGTCATTATTTTGATTCTTTCGGAGGTCTGCCAAAAGTGAAAAGTATTCTCGCTTTTTGCAAACAATTCAAAAGTTGTCATTTCAACCGTGAGAAACATCAAAATATTCAAGAAATTACATGCGGTGCATATTGCATTTTTGTCATTAATGAGATGCTCTTCAACAACAATGGAATGTAGCTTGAGACTATGAACTTTGATCTATTTGGCCCTCCTCATAGAGATGAATAATCAATTGGAATGTATGGAATGTATGGAATGTAACTTGAAACTATGAACTATGAACTATTTGGCCCCTTCATAGAGATGAGCCTTCGGATGGAATGTCTTCTTGAATATGTGTATAAAATGAAGGAGTAAATGTTTTAAGATATTAGGTCGGATTAAATTTTGATTAAATTTTAAAAAAAATGAATGAATTGTTAAAAGAATTGCCTTGAATATTGGCGGGCGGAAACGCTATGCGAAGTGGAGTTGAAATATGGCCGTTGAAAATAAAATACATGTCAGGAGGCGCAAATGCGCCTCCTGAAGTACAATAATACTACTGACGTCAATTTACATCACAATTCACGCAGTTTTTACCATAAAAAACGGAAGACAAAAAATACAATTCAGTTCGCTTTCTGGATGGCTCAGTTGGTGGTCGGCTGCACTCACTGGGCCCTACTCGCTGCCGGATTCCTCAGTGTCATCGTCCAAAGCGTGCTCGTGCACCAATTGTGCCAGGTATGCAGTGAACCTAGAAGGTAAAGGTAAAGTAGCAACCCGTATCAAGGAGATTTGACAGTCGTAAGACCACTCTTGCGGGGGCATACCGGTAAGGCCGGCTGCTGCACAGACCTACGTCACCCATGCTGGTCAGGCTTCTAGGGGACGTTCACCTTTCGTAATCAATGTTACTACCAATTGTACCGCCCCGGAGGGATGGAAGGTTTGGTCAACCTCGGCCGGGAGTCGAACTCGTGACTCAACGAATGGGAGCGGCGCCTTACCCCGCTGCGCCATTCCGCGCCAAAACCTAGACTTTCCACATATTTCAACATATTTTGAATACCTATCACGTAACTTTTGCGAGACATATTTATACTTTTTACAGGTAATTTGCGATTTTATGAGCGTTCTCTCAGTAAATGAGTCTTCGCTATTCCACGAATACAAGGAGTGTTTTGACAGAGTATAGACGTGACTTTCGATCATCGTTCCTTTCCGTTGACGGCTTCCTATTTTCTTGATTGTTTTGTGACGCTCCTCTCCGAGTACTGTCTACACCCACTGGGTTCATACGAAAAGTCTATAGAGACAGCGAAATTTATTTAAAACGATTAAATGCTCTTAGAAAGATAGTGCGACGTATCAAAATGGTGAAATATGTTGGCCAGGATATATAAAATTCCATCGATTCAGGGAGTGAAGTTCTTCGCCCTTCGTTCCATTCGCATCTACCAGTTGGGCCTTCTCATTCGAATGGCTGCCTGCGTGCTTTTCACCGCTGTCGCAGTATACTTTCTGCAGTTGGAAAGCCCGAAAAAGGAGCCGGAAGGTGATCTCAAATCGATAACTAATCCGAGAAGTAGACTAATAGTAGCATATTGTAGCTAGGCTCGGCGTGTCCGAAGACAGTAGATCGACGGAGAGCCCAAATTGCCAATTCCAAGGTGATTCAGACGCTTTTCGCCCATCTTGATGATTCAGCACCCAAACTCACAATGAAGCTGTGTGCTTGCCTTGGACTGTGTGATGCAATCAACCACAGTTTGTGCACGAATTTCGAGCACATTAAAGACACTGATAATCATTATCAAAAGTATTTGCAGAACTCCCGCAAATCTTCACGTTTGTCCACAACCCGCACTCGCTCATCCGACTCAAGGCCGCCTTTGCTGTTTTGCAGTTCGTGCTGCTGGTGGGTTAACTAACCAAAGTGATAAATGAGATCTCCCAGATGTAGGACTCGATGTATCAAAGACTAATATTGGCATTGTAGCAAGATTCAGCGTAATTATCCAAGGAATGCAGGGCTACGCTTTCTGGATTGCTCGCAGATGCTACGCCTACATAAAATTCACTGCTGAGACGCTCGAAGTCGTGACGAAATCGGATCCGGAGAAGGCAGTGTCGATTGGGATGCCCACGAATGTGAGTTTGAGCTACTTTCACTATCCCGAGAGGTGTCCACGACCCAATGGAACAAAAACCCCTCTACCCCTTTAATGGGGAATATTTTTTCGCTTTCTAACATTGATTACGAAGCATACGAAGCAAAGAGACTACAAACTACAGAAGTGGCATCTAGTTTATGCGTTCTTCCCTAGGAACGGATCCTCAGTCCAGTCGCCACTCCCGATTGCGAAAGGGCGCACTTTGGTTGTTTGCGGTGTTTTGCAATCGTGCGTAATCTTCCGTAGGCGTCGTTGGTTGCAGAGCAGACTCGGCGCCATTAACTGTTTGTCTGCGTTCGGTCCAGTGCCCGAAATGGGCTTAGTCAGCTATTCGTCATGCTCGATAAGAACGCAAATAAACTACAACTCATGCCCGGATATTGCGACGAAACTCCACAAACCCCTTGCCTAATTTGAGTAAAAGCGCAAATAAGAAGCAAAACAGCGAGCAAAGTCGATTACTTTTGCCTCGTCAGCACTGATGAGTCGACACTTATCTTGTTGACAGCAAAAGAACGGTTCCCCGGCAGACCGACGCCTCGGTCCAATTTTAGAGCTATCAATGCCGTTTTTAGAGTGGATGATTAAGCCCCGGGAAACACCCCTGCCCTCGTTTTTTCCTAGTGACTCAGATCGAACAAAGGGCTTCGCGCTCCATTGATCTCGGGTCGACCACCCAAGGAAGGGAGCGAGTCAACCCGATCAATGGGTCTCTGACGCACGAAAGCATGACTAGGCCTGAACTACGATCTCACGGCCCCTCCCTTGATAGGGATGCGCTTGATTGAGTGGATTACGTAGCACAGAAACCATATCAGCAATTGTCATTAGTCAGGTAGTGCGCATCTGATTCCAGACATTCCTTAACCGTACATTCCTCGAATATCTGAGTGAGAAATATGTTACCGTACTGCTGCACTCTGCGGACAAACAGCACCATATACGATAACAGGCGGAGGGTGGGCAAATAAGGTACCTAGGCTGGGTGCGTATGCATGTAACGTGAGCACAACACGACTAGCATCAAGTATCAACCCGATCAGAATTTATCAAGCCTCGATCTATAATATTTCAGGGCTGTTCGATGACTTCAACCGAGTTCCTGGAAATGCGTCGTGCTCCCTCTCTCATCATCAAAGCAGAGTGCCAGCGTCTTCCGCAGGCCTCGCCGTTGTCCATTCCATCTGTGCACGGCAATGGATGCCCCTCATCGTCGAATTCAACTAGACTTCTGAACATGCAACCCCAAACCGACTGCTGATTTCGAATCTCCTTTGTGAATACCGAACCCAATCATTACTGTCAATATTGTTCACCCCCCAAATCCTCCACCCATTACGTTGTATTGTATAATTGCTTGAGGAGCGCGCACTGGTATTGCTCTCCTCGTCTGAATCAGCTTTTGTAAATATTTCGAAAGTGTCCCTCAATTGATCTGCGAATCCAATGAAGCCGAACGGCCCAAGCACACTACGAAACGGCAGAGACGATCACAGAACTGACCAGGGCTGAGCTGGTTTCGGGGCGGGGGCAGATCACCCTTCCTTCCCTATCTCTTTCTCTAGGAGGAGTCTCATCGTTTCCCTTTGGGTGTCCGTGACTCAACCAGTCCCTCTCCTCCTCTCATACACACTATCAGATCAATCGAGTGTGGGGGGACGGCTGATTGTTGACTTAGCTCGAGTCTCTTAGTCTCTCTTCCTCCCTCAATCCGTGCACTTCACTCATCCCCCATTCACACGCTCTGCCTCATGCATCGGGGGATTACCCTCTCCATTCTTCCATTTCTCTCTAATTCCCCACGTTCCTTCCGCTCACTCTTCGCATATTCGACTCCGGTCTAGTTGACTTGCCCCTGGTAATCCTGTTGACTGTTAATCACTACTCAAATCAATGGAATCCCACTCTGCATGCGTATCACAGTGCTGACTCAGCTCTATGACCATGCATTCCCTCTTTTCGTCATTCATTCCACTTGACTTTCCGAGTATATCAGAAGGCTACGTTGCTAACTATCGTCCGTTGCATTTCGATTCTCGTTGCATTGGCGCCAATCTTATCGTCCTTTCCTATTCAGAGTGAGACTCCCTCCTCCTCCACATTCTTCCCTTCCCCTGTTATCACTTCGCGAGAGAATCAATGGAGATGAGTGGGATAGTACAGCCGCTCTTCCTTCTTCTCAGTCTTCTCCTCTCGCTCGCTTCCTCTGTGGAAGTGATCGAATTCGTCCCCGATCGTCAGTTATCTTTTGCCCTTTCCCCAAGTACGACCCGAAGTTTAACTTTACTTATTAATAATCTTTAATAATCGTTTTCATTTATTTTTTCGTAAAAACTCGATTAATAGTTGCGCTTGAAGAACTATTCTGATGGATGCGCATTTCAGCTAGCGGAACGATCGAAAAGAGGCAAATCTCCGTCAAAGGACCCGTCAGGTAATCTTTTTTTGTGATTATTTAATTTAAAAAGATGTTTTAAGGTTAATATGCAAAGGCGAGGGATCCTCACTGACATGGCAGTTCGAAGAGGGACTTGCTATTCCCAAATCAGCCAAAGAAAGCGTAGAAGCGTGAGTTTTTGATAAGGATGAGTCCATCAAGAGATCGGGCTCTGATTCGAAAGTAAACCCAAATGCAAAGTGGGGCTCTGACTCAGCGATAGTTGCACAATCTGTAGTCGGGAAAGGACTACGGATGGTGAGGAATCGCCCCATTTTATGGCCTCTCTCCCTTTCAAGTGACAGGGGGGCTTTATCTCTTTCTGAATAGACGAATTCCGAGGAAACTGTCAAGCTGTGGGATTGTGCAGACGTTAATGGCAATATTACTATTTCAGTGATGCCCGAATCCTCGATTTTGAAGTATTCGACGAGTCCATGGACGGACTTTACTCGTGCCTGCGATATGTGAGTTTTTTTAAAAATATTTTTACAATTTTTAATTATAGTTTCAATTATTATTTGTAGGAAACCAGCGAGAAGAAGCGAATGCGTCTTTTCTTCTTTGATGATGTCATGCCCGCCGGGTTCCACGTGTGCGCGCCAGATCAGAAGGCGCAATGCGTGCACGCCAAGTCGTGCAGGGCATCAGATGAGTCCAACGACGTCTCCTGTGTGTGAGTAGCATCTAATAATTTTTAAAATCAACAAACAATGTTTAAAAATTGAAGTTTAATCGAATTAAATATTTAAATATCGTATTTCAGCTGCATGAAAGATTGGGAGGGTCCCCGGTGCGATGCTGCAGTGCTAAGAGGAGGTCACATCGAGACATTGCCAAGTAAATAATTACTTTAAATTCTCAAATACGAGCGTACTCGAGTGCAAATAGACATGGTTGAGTGAGTGTGATGTGATTGTTTCGTAGTCTAATACATTTCACGTACCGCAGGCTCCGTAAATATTATTAATAATGATATACGGTATGTAAAATGCAACTAACCTAGTGTGAGAACGAGAATGATGAGGTGTCGCTAACCCCACTATTCCAGCAGGAATGCCTCTGGTTTGGATCGTCTTCTCACTCGTCGTCCTGGTGGGAATAATCGTAGTGGTCAAGTGCCATAACGTAAGCTAATTTGCCTAATCCTGGGTGGCGTTCTGGTCCTGGGTGGTGGCTCGTACAGTTTCGTCGATATTTGAGCAGGACTTTTTCCAAAGATCTGGATCGCTCAGTTCCCAGTTGGTCTTTTGGTATTTTTGTGCACCTGACTCGAACTACCTCTTGCTCCTCTTCACATGCTCCATCCAGTCTACACCTCCTCCTCCGCCTCCTCCTCCTCCGTACACATACTAACTCTGATCAATTCCGTGCTCGTCTCTGCCCCGTATTTACCCCCTACTCTTCTCCTATCATGTTTGCGAAGCGAATCAATGAGCTGATCGGAGCGCTGTAATCAGCGTCTTGTGACCCCTCCTTGGGCAGAGATGCGAACACTGTTATGACCTCGCCTGATCTCTAGTCTTCTCGAAACCACTCGTCTGAGGAGAGATAGGAAGCTCCATCTTTCGAAGATCCATCCCAAAAAGTGGCTTAGGTAAACAGAAATGGGGTCGGGAGTCAGGAATCAGCAATGATTGCGGATAGAGAGATTGGGAAGAAAACTGCTCTGGGGATTGAAGATTATTATTTTATTAATTATTAAATAATAAATTGCAGGACGACGAAAAATCCGAGCTCGTGCCCACTACTGATCCGGGGGAGATGGTATGAGCATCGTAAGATCTGGATCTGGAGATCCAACCAGGAAGCAATCAACGTCAGCCACTCGATCTCATTCTCTCTTACGAACTCAGCTTGATGCATCATATCAATGTTTCTGTTAATTACTGTTGTGTGTGTTGTGTGTGTGTTATTACTGTGACTGCGAATCGAATCTTACATTTCTACGCCTTGCTACGGGTCTAGGAGTTTCCAATTAGCTCTACCAGTATTGTCCGCTTTCCGCCCCTTTCCGATAGAACTTGCTACGTTTTCCCCGCTCGATATCTCATTCGATTCGTCTGTCAGTGCAAATGCCTAGTCTTTGTAGCCTCGAGGTTGGTTGTGATCAAGAGGATAGTAAAGTTATTGTCAAATTATTGAAATCGGCACATACAGAGTACAAAGTTCCGAGGAAGATCGGATTGAATGTTCTACGATGATCAGGAGATCATCGTAGAATGATCATCACAATATACTTTATTTTAGATATTTCGCCTGCATATTCGAAGTAAAAAAAACCAACGCAGAAATAACTTTGCATCCCTATGAAACACAGTCGCATCGAAAGTAAAGTGGCCAATAATCCTATTGAATTTCTGCGCCTATCAATAGTTGCTAACCCGTTGTTTGCTCGGTACGATTTCGATTCTACTATTGGCTCTTATCTTTCGATTCTTTCCCGTTTCCTTCTCCCTTTCACACTTGCCTTCCTACTATCACTCTGCACGAGAATTGGTGATGAGAGGGATAGTTGAGAGACTCTTCACATTTGTCAGTCTTCTACCGCTCACTTCCACATTGGAAATTATTGAATTTATTCCGAAAGGTAAGAGTTTTTTTTGCATAATAGATCCAAATTTTCTATTAAAGCACCTGCAAGGACCGGGTACATCGAGAAAAGGCAAATATCTGTCAAAGGGCCAGTCAGGTATACACTCCCATTCCGTTTTTACCTTGTCGTCCAAATTCTAGCCTAATATGCAAGGGAGAGGGATCAAATCTCTCTTGGTTTTACGAAGAGCACCTACCCGTTCCTGAATTTGCGAAAGAAACTGTACTGTTGTGAGTTTTAAATTGTTACTTGTTTTTAAAGGGGGATAGGCACGAATATCTGGCTAACTGAGCTCTCGACGTGAGATGATGGGTCGTCGTTACCCGATTACACTTTCGAAACTCCCAGACTATCAGTTTGAGTTCAAACCGAGATATGATCAATTGGCTGTGTGCCAAATGACCCTGCGGTGCAGGCAATGAGCGAGAGAGCGTGCGAAATGTAGAGAGCGCGCCCAATATACCCTCTGGCTATGATGACTCTCTCTCGCTTCGTGCCTATACCCCTTTAATAAGACCCGTGTGATCCTTTGGTCTCAATGATATTTTATATTATGTTTCAGGGATGCTCGTATTCTTGATATCGAAGTTTTTGACAAATCTACGGAGTTCCTTTACACGTGCTACACCAACGTCAGTGCATTCGATTCATTTATCGTATATATTTTGTAAAAAAAAGTCTTGAAGTGCAGTGTAGGCTCAACCGGAAGTGAAATTAAGTCATTTGAGGATGGGAAGTATAAGCGAATGAGACTCTACTTCTTCGATAATATAATGCCAGACGGATTTCACGAATGCTCTTCGGATCAGAAAGCCCAGTGCAGTACGTATTCCAAAGCATGCACTGCTTTAGACGGATCAAACGAGGTTTCATGCATGTAAGCATTAAATTTGGCCTTGCAATCTGCATAAAATACAGCAAAGTGTATCTTATTCAAGCCAATAACGAATTCCAGGTGTTTGAACGACTGGGAAGGCACTTTTTGCAATGTTTCTCGGTACCGTTCAAGTAATTTGGCGCACCCTAGGTCTTCAAGTAAGCAAAATTCACCTATGGCAGGCTACTGCAAATCCAATATTATTTATTTCAGAGGGAGAGCTATTCATGTTGATCATCCTTTCCCTAGTTGTTCTGGTGGGAATAACCATCGCTGTGTGTTGTATACTCAAGTGTTGCACCGTAAGTCATGGTTGAGAGTTCTTATTCGGGATGAAAAAACGTGGAAAGTAGCAATAATTAAGGCAATTCTCAAAGACAAAGGCAATATGCAAAGGCCAAATTCAGAAACGCCGCAAACATGAACGTGTGTCGACTACTGAGAAGATAGAGCTAGCTAGTGCTTAAGTGAGCTAGACCAGGGTGTATACTACCTTCATCAGTCGATCTCATTCTCGTGAAATTGCTTTGATAAATGTCATAATTGTGTGTTGAATGTGCCCTAACAAAGTAGAATCTTGCTTGCAGTAATGCCGACGAGCAATCGTTTGGTTCCAAAGAACTTTATCGATTTTGGGAGTGCAAATATGCATGGAGTACGAATATCAGTGGGTTAAGATAGGCTGAGTAAAGTATGCGGTTATAATACGGAGAGTAAATGGCGACACAACACAATGGCACTAATCACGAGATGTCTACGCTACTCACTAGGCTGAGAGAGAGGGACCCTGAGAGAGAGGAGAGTCGGTACCTAGATGAAGAGCTAAGAACAATCTGTGTAGCTAGAAGCGATTATTACAAGAGTTCCGAATACAATCCCACAAATTATTACGAAAAGAGACAAATTTAGCATATACGATGAAACGAAATCATAGTTATAAAAATATTGTTATGGCGAAAAATACGCTGTAACTATGTTAGAAAATACTATTTGTGAATTTAATTACTCGGGTTGCGAAAACATGGAAATGGTTGAAGTAATCACGGGGCAGAGAAAGCCGGATTGGAATACTACAATAGTTCTCTCACAGCAAAGCACTCTAACACAGCAGATTAATTGTGAACCAAGCGACTCTCTCGGATGCTCTCTCACTACTGCAAATCACAAGAATGGATTCGACTCTGTCGCTGGCCGACTGTTGATTACATGATTGAGGTGCAGCATTCCTCGATCGAATCGAGTCGGGCAGCGGCAGAGGCGCGAAAATGGGAATGTGAAACGTACATGAAAGATGGAGACGAGTACTAAGAAAAAGCAAGAAAAATCGGTACATAAAACGAAGATGAACAATGCGAAAAATATCATGATTGGTAAGAGATGGCGTCAAATAATTTACACCTGTGAAACTAAAGCGGGGGTACTTAGTATTCTAATAGGGTCGGGCAAGGGTAAGTATTAATAGGGATTGAGTCGGTTACAATTGAGGGCTGGGAGGCATGGGGCTAGAAACGCTTCGCTCTCTAACAAAGGCATTATTAGGAGGTGAAGCCGAGGACGAGTCAGGGGCAAAACTAGTGGAGGAGGACGAGTCTGGGGCAACGGAGGAGGAGGGCAGTTGGGTATTGGAGGTGGATGAGGGCGACGGGGACGGGTCAGTGGCGGTTGCAGTGAGGGGAGGCGTTTCGACTGTGAGCATGGTTGAATCGGGGACTGCTGAGGTTGAGGGAGTGGAGGAGGGGGACTTGGCGGAGGAAGGTGAGTTCAGGGAGGAACTGGGTGAGCATGGATGGCCACTCTCCATCAGCTGCCTTCTTCTCTCTCTTCTCTCCTTCTCCCGTTCTTCCATCATCATCCGACTGCGGGCCGTGATCATATCGTCGTCGATGGCGAGATCCTCCACCATGATCTTGTTCATCGTCTCCTGGATCTCCACGTCCTGTTGGATCGCCTTGATCACTTCGTTCATGGACTGCAATGAATTTAACAAATTTTCACATTTTTTGTGCCACAATGCTGCTAATTTGGTCCCTTCTAAACCTAATAATATGTGATAACTCACGAAGTGGAAATCGTCGGGGTCCGTGGCTGCGGTGCCGAACAGCTTCTGGAGCACGTCACAGGTGACGTCGATCTTGGCGAGATCCCCGATCTGAAAACGGCAAAAGTCAGCTGCGCCGACGCGGATTCGAACCTGCAGCTACTGCATACCAGGCGGAAGCTTTACCACTGTGCTACTCACCTTGTACTTGGCGGGATCGTGGCGGAGATGGCCTTGGAGGTAGAGCATCGCCAACGCGATGTGTATGCAACGAGAGAAGGTGAGGGGCTTGAATCTGAATGGGGATCGTTAGCTCGGTCTCGGTGTCTTACTCGTACCTCTCATACTTCCTCATGGCATTGATGATATCGTAGAGGATGTGGCACTTGCCGAACATTTCGGAAGGTTGCTGCAATTTTCGAATACTAATTACGATTAGTTGTGGATCAAACCTTGATGTACTGCACAGAGAGTGCGGTGCAGTCATACGCGGGCTCGATGCCGGTAGCGGCCTGTAATTAATTAATTTTGATTAATTAATCAATTAATTGCTCACCAATTCCTCGAAGACCTTCTGTCTCGTGAAGACTTCCTTCACTGAGTACCCGGCGCGGACCATGTTCGAGGCGTGATTGTTGAATGCCTTCACTCGTTGCTCCATCGATTCCTTGTCCAGTTGCTCCATCTCGGCGTACATCTGGCCAATGGTCTTGCCCGCGCTCTCAGCGGGCTGGAACATCTGCAATGAACGAGTTACGCTTCCCAGTCGAGCGACGAGCCATCATATTGGCGATTGATAGTTCGCACTCAACTTGACCCATAGCAGTGTCCCACAGATTTTGCCGGCTGACAACGCTGTGAAATGTGTCCCTAGACAAACCGAGACATTCAGTAAAATTGGTTTTTTTTCTGACATTAGCGTGTCTTTCAGTCCGTTTTCAGAAAAAATGGGTAAATTAAGTAATTTTAGGTTCCCCAGTGAGAGAATAGCTTACCTTTTTCAGGATGGCAACCGACAGCCGACCGATGCTGGTGCGAACTTCGTGCATTAGTCCGATAATGTCCTCGAATGTGTGGCGCGTCTTCCAAATGGCCTCGTAGAACTAAAATTATTCGTCATTTATTGTTTTTTTGCTGTTTTACCAAAATAAACAAATAAATAAAATGTACCTCGGTTGGAACATATCCGTCGAAGGAGCGCTCGCTGACCTTTTGAAGTTTCTCGAGCAGTTGGGCTAGGAATTGGCTGAATTTCTGAAAAAGTGAACATTTTGAAAGGAAAATGAATAAAAATCGGACCTGATCGACTTCGCCGTGCGCTGTTTTCAGGCGAAGAACCTCGTACTGAATCTTCTCCCAGATGACCTCCTGAGAGACTCCCGTAGGTATAGAGATCTGCAATGTTTTTATTTGTTTTTTCTTTTTTTTTGCTTTTGAATCTCATGATCGCAAGTCCAATACTAGTCACCCGACTGAATGTTCCGGATCTAACTAAAGTAATCTACAGTACTCACCGAGACCATGCGCATGGTGTTGTATTTATTGTTGATGTACATCTTGAGTGTCCCGCTGAGAAGAGCCTTCTCCTCCGCTTTCCGGTCCTGTATTGCATCACTATTGACTTGTTTCCCTTTTTTGCTCTTTTTCTCACGAAGACACGCGGTTGTTAGTAATCAGTGCTCAACTTCCTCACCATCGGACCCATCTGCTCGATGCCCTTCAACAGCGACCGCTCCTCGCCCGTCGACGTGCCCGGCATGAGTCTGGCCGCCGCCGACGCCGCCGCCCTCGCCTCCACCGACTGCCAATTGGTGGTGATTACTTAAGAGGAGGTGTGTGTGAGTGAGAGTGGGGACGCGCGCCGATGACATTCTCCCTCGCGTCAGTGCTCGTGCTGTGCCGGGGGTTATTCCTAGCCTTGTTCTGGATCGGCAACCTGGTTCCGTGGAACCAGGCTGCTGAAGCAGAACCAGCATTCCCATCACCCGCCCACAAACAACGGGTTTTTAGACCGGAAACAGATGGATATTCACCTTGGAGAGCTGGGCGGGATCCGACGTCGGCGGAGGCTGAAAAGGATGGCTGGCGGACGTGTTGGAAGCCGTCGACGAGTTGGAAGAACACGGCGCATCGACGCCTTGCTCGACGGGAGGAGGCGGAGCCTCCTGACCGCCGACAAAGGCTCCGTACAGCATCTTCTGGGACTCCTCCGTGCGCTCCCTCTCCGCCCTCACGGCCGCAGCCTGGATCGCCATGATGGCCTGCAGCTGGTTGGGCGGCAGCCCCAAGCCGAGCGTGTGAACTGGCTCGGCGACAGCCGGAGGCGGCTGCATCGGCTGCGCGGGCGGCTGCTGCCGCTGCTGCTTCGGCCGCGTGCCCTCGGGCAGCGGCTGCTGCTGCAGCGCGCGCTGCGTCTGCAGCATCTGCTGCTGCGCCTGCAGCTGCGCCAGCACTTGCGCATTCGCTGCGAACTGGGCCTGCTGCTGCTGCTGCTGCGAAGTGCCCGAGGTCGAGGGCTGATCGGCTGAGGAGGTCGACGGGCGGTCCTGCAATAATAATTGATGATTTTGCATTAGGTTAGTATCTAACCGCTTGCCGACGTCTCTTAATGGACGGTCCCTCGGCCTCTCCGTCCTCGCTCGGCGCGCCTGCAATTCCACGCATGGAGTGCGCTGCGGCACGATTCCTCCCTGAGGAGTACGACACTGAGTCTCAACACAACAACGAACAAGCATTGCACGCTACTCCGCTATCCCGATCGGTATTGATTCAAGGGATAACGAAGCAGCGTAAGCCGGAACCGACAACAGCACTCACTGGAATCGACGTGATTCAGGGCGCCATCAGCAGGGTAGACGAGTAGAGGTCGATCCTCTTCCGTGAATGGGTACCACATGGGCCCCTCGGCTGCCTTCGGGTCGAAACGACCGTTCGCGATGGACGGCAGGGAGGTTTGGAGGCTGTCGATTGCAGACAGTTTGTCGACCTGGAAAATATTGTTTTAAAAGCAATAAGCTTTCATTTATTTTAGTATCTGGTATTCTACTTTATGCACTTTCATATTGGCCCTATTGTAGGAATCGAACATTTGTGACATAACATTTGTCATGCTTACATGACTTTCGGCAAATGGTCCCCTTTGTTGCTTGTCTATCACTTGTGGAATGCGTTTCGGTCTAGACTCAAGGTCATGGTCGCGCGGCGGTTGTAAAACGGTCACACATAACGGCACTGCTGCCAAACAACCTTGACCGTTTGAGAGCGATGTTTGAGAGGTTATTCTCTCTTTTCCATTACAGCGCAACCTATTAGGCGGCGCAAAATGAGAGGCGAGTGCAAAAAGTTCCTTGTATGCGTGTGACTGGATTGAAAGACTATTAAAACAATACATAAAACAGAATTAATTAATAAATCACCTCTCCCATGACTGCTTTGGCGCAGTTTGGCACGAGCATGAGCTTCTCCTTCTTGAAGAATTGGCGAGAGAAAAAGTCACACAATCGCATCCTCGATTCAGCCCATTCCAGAGAGACGTTCTCAATCGCCTTCTCGATCACTTTCGAGGCGAGTTCATTCTGAAATCGTTACAGTAAGCTGTTGAACACTCTAGATTACGGTAGGATTACTGTGGCTAAACTACAATCTCGTAATCGCGTTATGTTTCCCTTTTTCTGCACTAATCGCAATTCGGTGTAGTCTGCTCAAAACCCATTACACGAAAAAGTTCCGAAAAGGTTGATTCGATTAGAGTATCGAGTTATTTTTTGTTCTCTAATCGGGTACTTGATACTTATCTGCACTTCCTTTATTTATAGTTTTTTAGTTGTGTTTTGTCCCTTGCTAAAACACAAACTCCATAATTGTATGCTCGATCCCCTTAGGGAACGCATTGGGAGGCTTCTCTCGACGTCCTAACTCAATTGCGCATTCCATTTGCCTCCGCAGACGCTTTTCCGTCCCCGTAATTGAATTGCGTGGAGAGGGAAATGCACTTCGGGACACAAATTGGAATTAGGCTCTGTTCCGGCGAATCACTCAGCCTATTTTTGCAGAAGAAGACTAACTAGATTGCGCCCCGGCGAATGATGAAACTCTCAAGAGGACGCACGTAGAGGACTTTGATCATTTCTTCGAAGGCTACAGTAATCCCCTGGTTTCGTTGGTCTCAAATCACGCTTTTCCCGTCGTCTTATCACCAGATTATGCTTGGTTTTTACTGGTCATTAAAGCCGAGATTGAAGTCGCAAAACGCGGTCACCAATCGGAAAAGATAAGCGCCAAACTGCTCTTGCGCGTCACTTTTGTAGTTAAATGGCTCCAGACTACGCATTTACGCACCTAGCACCAAACCCACACACTCGTTTCTTCGAGATGTTTCACAGAAACTCTATTCTAGCCTAGACTTCAACACTTCCCGGTATCAACGCCTAGATAAGTCGCGAAAGTCATCAAATTGCATCAAATGACCTCAAAACGTGTGGAAAAACATACGATATTGGGACGTCCAGAGGTCTCATAGAAGTGCTGGAACGAAGCGTACATGCTCTCAGGCTTTCTCGTGTGCTTGAAGAGATCGAACCAGTCATTGATTCTCCTGAAAATTCATTTTTTAAAGATTTTTTATTTATTTTTTGAAGATTACGGTAACTTACTTGACTTCGGTGAGCCTCTTCTTGTACTCGATTGTCGCTCCAACAATACGAATCATATCTCTGCTGATCTCCTTGGGAATGTTAACCGCCCAGACTGAAAATATACTAGTTTTCGTGTTTTTATTACTTGTTCTCGAAAATATGATCCCCGTAGTCTGGTCTAACGACGAGAAGTCTTACGACAGCTTCTTTAGATCCCTATAATACCCCTATACGTCGTCCATTTCCTTATGGCGAATGAATTACCCCCATTCCCTAATGGGTTCGAGGGGAATCTGCTGAGGTAATGCGGTCTCGATAGGAAGATGGGGCAGGCAGGTGCACGGGTAATTCGGTGTTTCGGTGCTCTTACATCATAGGGTTCATTAGGCATCTTGATTAGCTACTCTAGCCCTATACTAATTATACCACTGGTGAGAAACTTAATCTGTGCTTTTCCTAACGAGTCTATACCTGGTTTCATGGCTATTTTTTTGCTCACCTGAAACATCAGCGTAGAGAATGGTCTGGATATTCTGCTTAGGGAAGAGCATCGAGCAGAATTGAAGGAGGATCGCACACTTCTTGCTCAGGTCATGGATGATCACGCGCTCAGCAGGAGTCTGCAATGCATTTATTCCTCGTAAGACACGGTCGGTGGACTCACCACATCCTCGATGTTGTTCGTCGCTCGATTGACAATCTCGTTGAACTCCTCGTGCTGCTCGCCTGCCCTGTTGGAGTTGCCGACCGCAGGGTCCTGAACGGAAGGAGTTACCGTAACCCCGACTAGCTACCGTACCTTCTTCCTGACGTACGGCGCGGACAGCGTGGGCTCAATCATCGCGCGCAGGACGAACATGCGCTGCTCGTGATATCTGGGCTGCTGCGCCGCGTGGTGGTCCATCATCTCCTGCGTGATCTGACCGCCAGGCGCCGCCGGCGCCTCGGGGTCGGCGACGACCGCAGCGACGGCTGCAGCCGCCGTGGCGGGCGCCATCTGCGGCAGCGGTGACGGCGCCAGAGCGGGCGCAGGCGCTACAGCTGCAGCTGCAGGTGCAGGAGCAGCCTGCGGCTGCTGTGGCTGCTGCGCGATGCCGATGGCCATGGGGCGGCCGTGCGTGAGCGAGTGCGCGTTGCTGGGCGGCGCCAGCATGGCGTGCTGCGCAAAGCGCAGCTGCTGCTGCTGCTGAGCGGCAGCTGCCGCGTGCTCCTGCATGGCGCGCTGCTGGACGGCATCGGGCGCGGTCATGGGCCGGGTGTTGAGCATGCGCAGGATGGCGGCTTGCTGCATCTGCATCTGCTCGGGAGTGGGCGGAGGATGCTGCTGCTGTTGCTGCACGGCGGCGTTGGGCTGCGCGGCACGAGCGCGGGTCTGAATTATTGATTTTTCACAAAGTTTCGAAATTATCGATACCAACCTCTTGTAGCTTCTGAGCTGCCTGCTGTACGACTTGCTGGGTTGCACGCTGCTGAGCGGGCGACTGAAGCATATTGCGGCATTACTACTCAATCAGAAGCACTTGACTCCTCTCAGCTACCGTAACCTCTGCACTTACGGGGTATCCATTCTGGGGTTGTTGTTGCTGTTGACTTCCTCCCTGCTGTCCGCGCTGCTCGAGACGCTGCAATTTTTATCATTTTTCAAATATTTATTTTATGTTTTAGTCCCCGCTTGTCACAGTGTATGCTTGCGAGTGTGAATGTGTCTTTCATTTCGAATGCAATGAATATTCGCAGAAGAGGAAGAGGGAGAGACGAGCAATACAGCGGGCACGAATTATTCATGCTTGCGAAGACATCTTAGCGCGTTGGCTCGCAACGAAGCGACCACAGAGCAATACCCCATCAATAATTTTACGAACCAGCTAAAAAAAGGGACAATGTTCCCCTTTCTTTTTCCCCAATTGCACATTCATTCATGCATCCAATAATAAATTCCGCATAGACACTGAAACTGAATACGTTTTCTGTATGGAATAGAAGGCGAGGAGAGCTCATAATAAAATGATGCAGAATGAATGCGAAATGCGCTGAATAATCAACTACCCTCGTCATAGGCCTCATTCTGTATACGCTAGGCAATAATAATAATTTTTGCTTCTCTGTTTGTGTCCTTAATATCTCTTTGGGGTCATGCCTCGGTCCCTCTACATCATGGAATCTCGTTCTTTCCCCATGTCTCCTTCAATTTGTCCCTCGTCATTGCATGTCAGTCCTTTTTTCGCTGCATTGCCTCATTTCCGTGCCTTGGGACAGGAAGGGAGAGAGGGGAATGGGAGAGGTCCCAGACAGTCTGATCCCCCAGATAGCGCTTCAAACGGAGAGAGGACTAATTAGGGGTGCATTCATCTGAGAGAAGGAAGGAGAATGTGTTGAGCGCCATCTTGATAAGAGCCCCTCTTACACATCGATGCGCCTCGGTCCCGGGATGAGATGGATTGCGCTCTTTCTTTTACACCGGGCAGGGAAAGAATGATTGCCCCTCTTAACCCCTCGGCTAATCCCGCGGCAACTGACGCAATGAGAGAGTAGAGAGCAGGTGAAATGAGGAAAGCAGAAGAAGAAGCAAGACACAAATTGCCCCCGGTCTCGACTACAACCTAAGCTTTTTCGCTCGCATTCAGAAGGTTTTACTGCCGTTTCCGGTGCGAAAGAAGTGGAGTGGCACGTTTACTACTCGACTGAGCGTTTTCTGCGTTTCATTGGCAGCATAAATGATGTGGTTTCGCATGGTACCACCAAGATGGAGTGATTAGCCAGAGATCGGGAATTAAACAGTTCCTTTGATGGGCCGCCAATGCGGAAAGAGACGATAAAAGATCCGATATTTGACCTACTCTCGGTTGAAAAGGGAAGGGATTAGAGATGGGAGTGCGTGGAAAAGGCTAAAGAGGAAGGCGTGACACACTGATACATCAATCACAGATCAGCCAACACTATTTCAAACTAAAAGTAGGCCAAACTAGCTACACAGACACAAAGCGGCTCAGAGACTACACTGTAGCAACCAAAGAGGATCGAACACGCGGGTAGACACAAAGGACGCCGGCTGCTCGACCTGCTGTTGCTGCTGCAGCTCGGACTGCACACTGACGAGGGCGTTGTGCTGGTTGTTGAGCAGCACCATGTGATGCATCTGAGGCGCCGACGCCACGTTTCCCTGAAGGCTGGGGTTAGGGCAAGCAGCACATGATCATTCTCAACTCAGTAGCACACAGGTCAATCCACTTTTTGCGTGAGTGAAACCAAAGACAGAGAGGGGTTTAACAGAGGGGGGATTTGGTGACGAAACAGGACTAAGCCCCGCAAATTGGAAGGCGGCTTACGTTCATAGCGATCTGGTGGTTGAGCATTGCCGACGCGTTCTGGTTGTTGCCGATCTGCTGGTTGGTAGCGGCGAGCTGCGCCTGGATGCCCTGAGCGAGGCTCCGTGCAGCCGGCTCTCCTGCTACAGCAGCTGCAGCTCCGGGGGCAGCGTTGCGGGCCAGCGCCTGCTGCAGCTGCTGCGCTGCAGCCATCTCCTGCAGCTGGCGCATCTGCGCCAAGGACATCATGCCAGCAGGCGGCTGCATCAGCACTTGCTGCTGCTGCTGCTGCGGAGCGGGGGCAGGCTGCGCTGCAGGACGAGGCTGAGCGGCTGCAGCCGCAGCTTGCTGCTGCAGCTGCTGCAGCTGCAGCTGTTGCTGGGCCCATGCAACCAGGGCCTGATTCTGTTGAGGCTGTTGAACCGCGTGGACCAGCAGGTTCCGCTGCTGCTCCTCGGAGAGCTGGTTGAGCGCTCGGTTCAGGTCCTCAGGCTCCCAGGAGCCGTTGGGCTGCTGCTGGGCCTGGGAGACGGCGATGGCGATAGGGCGGGCGACGGCAGCGGCAGCCTGCGCGGCTTGCTGCTGCGCCGCTGCAGCTGCAGCAGCAGCCTCTCTCTGCTGCTGCTGCTGCACTTGCTGCGCCTGCTGAGCCTGCTGCAGGAGAGCGAGCATCTGCGCCTGCTGCTGCTGATGCTGCTGTTGCTGGGCTGCGCGAGCCTGATCTTGCTGATTCTGCTGGAAGCGAAGCATGAGCGCCTGCAATTGTTGAGTTTCACGTTGAGTTTCATTGTAGTGCGCAACTGGGAATTCGTTGATGGTTTCTCACCTGCTGAGGTCCGCTGAGGCCAGCGAATGCTGCTGCCGCCGCCTGAGCTTGCGACTGCTCCTGAAGTTTGATCTTTGAACTCTGGGATAACACGCGAAAGATAGCAAAAGATCTGTTACTAACCATCATCTGATGTCCGTTGGGCATGGCAAGCGGGTGCTGCTGGATCACGGCCGGACGCTGCTGAGCAGCCGGCTGGAGCTGCGCGTGCAGCTGAGCTTGGGCTCGCAGCTGCTGCTGTTGATGCTGATGTTGTTGCTGCTGGGTGGCTTGCAGCTGCTGAAAGAGCGCGGGATTCTCGCGAAGGAAGCGCTGACTTGCAGCGTGCTCCTTCTCCAGAGTCTCCTGTCTCACCCGCTCTCTCTCCGCCACCGCAGCTGCGACAGCCTGCTGCTGCTGCCGATGCTGCAGCAGCTGCTGCTGCTGTTGCTGCATCTGCTGGTTCGTTGCGACCTGCACTTGCTGCAGATGCTGCAGGTGGTGCAACTGCACCTGCTGCTGAGCTTGCTGCTGAGCTAGAGCTTGGGCCTGGGCTTGGGCTTGCTGCTGCGCCTGAGCCTGCTGCGCGGCTGCAGCTGCAGCAGCTGCAGCATCCCTCTGCTGCTGGTCTCTCTGTTTGGCCTCCTGGGCATCTCTGTGCTGCTGCTGCAGCCGAGCGAGCAGGATCGCTTGCTGGTCCTGCAATCGATCACTGTATTGACCATACTTCTACCGTAATCAACTCCAAAATGATGTAGATACCCTACCTGATTTGGCGGCTGGGCTGGGGCAGCAATATTATCGGCTCCGCCGGCCACAATTAGTTTCATCATTTTGAAGCATTCTCCAGCGTGTGGCGATGAGTTTACGTTGCACTGCAAGAGTCTTTGATCGTTGATCTCCGAGCTAACTCACCCATGCGAGGACGTTGGCAATAATGTTTTCTCCTGCGACGATGGACCGAAGGGCCTTGTGCAGTGCTCTGAATGCGTCGGGGGAGATGGCATGGAGCGGATCGGTCTGGCGGATCTGTAAGAATTGGTATCTTTAATGTTTAATTTTTATATCTTTGGGGACGGGTAGGTCAGTATGTAGGTATGAGATACTGGCATTAATGACTGTCTAGGCCAATACCCTGTGGACAGTGCTTATCTAGAATTATCAAGGCTACTCTTCCATGGAATCATCGGTCTATGAATCATCAACCGAATATTCACAAGTGACCGATGCGTATCTGTGTACCGTCAACGAAGTGTACCGTCAACGAAGTCTCAGTGCTACATGCCTATTGCGCAATCACAAGTCTACTCACACAGGCTAGAGTGTAGACATCCTTCGGATGGATTCCATTTTCTGCTTGGAGAGGGGGCCAGTCGCCTTGGGGAGAGGGGGATCGAGCGACCGGCTGCTGCTGCGGCTGCTGCATAAAGGCGAGAATGGCCCGCTGTTGGTCCTGCTGAAAATCAATAATGTAGCTACAGTACCGGGTCGATACCGTACCTGACTACTGCCTGCGGCTGCAGCCTGTAACTGCTGTAGGCGGGCGAGCAGAGCCACGTGTTGCTCCTGAGAGATACTGTAGCTACCGTACCTAGTCGTTACCGTACCTGAGAGATCGGTTGGGGTTGTGCTGCTGCGGGCGCGTGGACACTGTCCACTGCTGCCGCCACGGCGGCTGCGATGGACGTCACGTTGGCGCCAGAAGCCGCGGGAGCCTGCGGAGGGCCGCCACCGGTACCGTCCATCCTGAATGTCAGTCAATGAGGAATCGTCTGACTCTCTCATTTCGCAATGCTCTCTCGTCGGTCAGAGAAACGAGAGAGTACGGTAAAGTGAGAGAGACAGGCGATTGCTCCAGTCAATCGATGGCAACGTGAAACGGTGTTTGCAGGTGTGAAAGGAGTGTCACAGAGAGAGAGAAGAGGGGGTCACAGATCGGCTGAACGAGATATGGTCGAGAGAGGGGGAACTGATCAGGGGGAGATAGACATAGTGCATCAAGAGATGAGGAAGGCCGTTGATATGAGGGTTGAATGGAGGGTTCGCCTCCTTTTCGACTCGTTATCTCTTATCTCTCGCATCATTCTCGCTGCGACGGCACAAAATCGTCTGATTCTCTCGAAATGCCGTCGTGTCTCGTCCACTAACTGTCGGTGCCCTCTCGATTATGTCCTCACTCTCATCTAGGGGATCATAAATGCTGAATGGTCTGGTGATAAGAAGCAAGGCGAGAGGGAACTAGTGAAGGGTCGCGATGAGACTACAAGAGGCAGACTTTGAGCTGGGAAGACCCTGATGAAACCCCGCGCCATTAAAGGGCACCAGGCACCGACTCTCTCCATTTAATATGATCTCTCCCCTTTCCTGACCATCAAGGAAGCTCATAAAATGGGGAGATCAGCGAGACAAGTACTAAGAATGCAGGGGCTTCGGGGATAATCGTAGACGTTGAAAACATTTCGAGAGACATTCTGAGAAGCGGATGAATTGAATTCGAGATGAGAAAAAAGGGAAAGAAGAAGCAGAGAAGGACAGTTGTAAGACGTGAATACGTCAGAGAGGAGAAGAGGAGATGGAAGGGAGGGGAGAGAGGAGGTAGACGGGGAGCGGAGAAGGGGAAAATGGGACGGGAAGGGAGGGAGAGGGGGAGGAGTCGAGAAGAGGGAGATGAGAGGGGAGGGAGAGCGAGGAGATTTGATAGATGGAACAGAGAGTGTAGCCAGCTAGAGAGAGAGCAGCAGTAATGTGCCAACACACACATACATTCTCTCAACATACAAACAGATGCAAAAGGTGGCTGAGAACGTCGAGAACAGAGGGATCAGAATGGGTCCAGGCCCCATATGATATTGCACTCTTCCCAGTCCCATCAAAAGTTATGGTGAGACGACTGCAGATGGGGGAAAGGGGGAGGAAAAAATTGTTTTCCAATAATGCCCCCCATCAAAGTCGCCCACCTATCCGCCATCTGTGGCTTAGCTCTCTCGAAAACACGCAAAAAGTCGGAAGAATAAGGTGAAGTGAGTCAGAGAGGCAAAGTGATGGATCTAATAGAGAAGCGGAAGGAGGAAACTAAGTGATTCAGGGGAGAGGAAAGGAGAGAAGAGAGAGAGAGAGAACTTCCTCGAGTATACACAAGTCCATTAGAGAAACACCCGGGGATAGTTTAAGAAAACTTCTCGCCGAGTCTCCAGGGAGATTTGGTGCAAAAAGGGAAGAATGCTCGCGTTTGAGGACCTTTTTCGTAGTCTCTCGAGACTAGACTCGGCCCAGAGTCAACCCTATCTGATACCTTTATACTGAGATGGGAAACTCGAGATAAGAGAAAAGAGGAATAGATAGAGCGGGAGATAAGAGATAGTCGAGTAGACTATATTGAGAGATGAAAAAGGAATGGTGCCCATCAGAGTTTGGGAGTGGATAGAAAGAGAGGTTGGTGAAACCGTGTCTAGAAAGTTCGAGCGATTTGAAGGGAGAGGGGAAGTATTTGTGAGCAGTTTGTCAGAGGGTTGGACTACTCAAAAATGAACATAGTTCAGCACACTCTCGTCGATTTGGCACCCCGCGGATTGACTATCAATCGGCTCAATTCGTTTATATTGCAGTTTGGACGAAAGAGGAGCGAATGATGCTTTCACTCTCTCCATTTCCCTCGCTATTTCAATATTTTTGAGAGGCGAGCCATCATACGTTTTCTAGAGAGCCCGGCTCGATAAAGTAAACGATCAGCGGACTAAAGGGATAAACTATCATGCAGGGAACGCTCTAGCGTAATCTATCCCCGCTCAACTAAAGTAAACGCAATATGTTTGTTCTTTGATCTTTGCTTATTTTTGAACATTTAGATTACTGTAGAACCTGCACAGAGTGAAAGGTTCCACTGATTAGAGTTACATGCGGCTCGTTTGGTTTCGATTCAGCTACAAAATCGCAGAAACTGCTCAATTTCTCTTTAAAAGAGAGCGAACGAAACGCACGTCTCTAAGCGATCGAAAATCGGCGAGGAATTGATGCAATAAAAAGGGAGAACCCGCTAAAAGAGCGTTGAGTCGAGAGTCGGAGATATACTGGCTACCCTCATTTCAACTATAGCGAACTGGAAATAGGGGGACTAGAAAAACAGTGATAAGGTACTGCCCGAGAGTGGTAATTAGGTGTCCTTTGGAAGGTTTAGGAGACATCGTGGGGATAATACCCTCTACTCTTCGTATTCGCGCCATTCCGTACTACCTCTAATGAGCACCTTGGAAAGGGCTGAGCCAGGCTTCTCGATGTGCCACTCTAGATGGGGACTGAAAGCCGGAAGGAACGAGCGATTCATCACTCAAGCAAGCCTGTGATTCGAAAAGGCAGCTACCGTAGCCCCATTCCTTTCCTTCCTTCTCCTATTCCTTGACTACGGTAGTAGACGTTTCTTAGTCTGTCTCTAATTTCTCTAATGGGAAAATCTCGAGATTAATCCGCCCCCGAAAGGACAAAAAGGCGCCAGAAAAGAGGAGAAAAAAGGATGTTTTCGTCTTCGCGGAATCACGAGAGTTTCTCACAAATAAGCACGAAACGCGATCACCCGTGGGATACTTTCGCATGATTATGCGTTGAACTCCTGAACTCAACGAGGAAGAGGCAATTTCGGCACCACCATAGCTCATTCATTACCCCACGCATTCTCAAGGGAGGAGGCTCGTCGTTTTTTGCAAGAACACTCGGTGAAAAATCGAAATTCGCTCCCCGATCATAGCACAAGCCGAAACTAATTAGGTACTCTCTGTCAAGCGAGATTGTTTGCAAGGGAGCACAAGTTCCCGATTTAGATTGGAACCTAGCATCATGAGTTTTGCCCGCCCCACCCTTCCCTCCCCGTGCAGCACCAAACACTGACGTGAAGCACGGAGAGACACACAATTGAACAGATAGTGAGCATATCGATTGGCTACCGTAACCATGGGGTATTGATAATCAATGAGAGCAACAAAGGAGATGAGAAAGACAGACAGAGACAGAGGAAGCTACGGTACCCTGCAGATTACAGTAAAAAAGGTAACCTGCCGGTTACCGTACCTAGAGGGGGATGAGGGATCGCAAACTAACCGATCGTCCGGTCGATGGTGGAGCGATTCAGCGACGGTTCCGAAGGCGAATCGACGTCAACGAAGGGAAGTGAGAAGAAGGAGGGAGGGAAGGGAGAAGTAAGCGCGCTGTGCGACCAACCACTGTGAGAGCCAAGTTCGGGAGCCGAGAGGTTCCTAGAAAAAGAGTCTTTAGATTGGACCGCGTAGTTTCACACGAGCGACCGAGTGTAATCACGAATGTATTGGGAGGGAAAGTCGGGGGTAAAATATCAGAGAGTGAAGAGGAGAGAAATGAAGGAGAGGAGAGGAGGGAAGCGTGCGTGTGTGTGGAGTCGAGGCTGAATGGAGAGGAGGGGCCGAGATATGATTCGGGAAGGGGCGGAGTCAGAAGCAGGGAGGGAGTGGGGAGGACTACGGCAAAGGGGGCGGGGTCGAGACATGACTCCGTGATTGGTGGGCCCAAATCTACCGTAGAGGTCCTATGTCGATCGATAATTTCGAAAACTTTGATCCAGAACACGGGAGGTTTGGAGAACTCGAGAGTGCTTTATCTCTTGCAGATCTCTAGTGCAGATGGGCTATCTAGTTTAGAATCATGGCAAAAAGCGGCGAAGATTCGGGCGATTACGTGATTTTTATCTTATCGGAGGAGTATCAGTTACTACGATAGCTACAAAATGAGGGGTAAAGAAGCAAGAGAAGAAGAATGAGGAAGAAGGACATTTGATTGGCAAAGATAACGGTCGTTATGAGGGCGAAGGGGGATCGGAATGGGCCCCGAGTATGGCACGAAGATGAAAAGGGGAACGGACGATATATGTGGAATAATAAAAAAAGCTAAGGACCCATGTAATGCACATGCCCCCTCTGGAACGACTTTCCTTTGTGCCTCGTCGGCTCTATCCTTCTCCCTAGCCCATTCCCCCTTCTCATCCTCACTAAATTACGCCCAGCTTTCTGAAATCGAAATCGTTTGCAGATGTGAGATTGATAGGAGAAAGAGGGTAAAGTGATGTGAGCGGCGGAAAATCGCGCCCCGGGGAGAGGAGCGGAAACCACCTACGTACGAATTACCTCCTGAAATAGGTTTTTCCAACTAATGCGAATAAGTTTGCATGATGTGGGTTAAGGACCTGCACATTTTCTGCCATCATAAATCAAAGGAATGATCTCTGAACTTTGGTTTAGATAGGTAGACGATGTGAGTAACGTTCTCACTGTTTTTGTGCTCTCATGGGTGACCTGGCTTGGGAAATAGCAGGTGTAACTGAGATAACTGCACACGCATACATTCAATCGAATCGGTCACACCGCCCGAAAGTTACTTGAGAAAAAAAGTGGTTTGCGCAGTCTCTACGCGCCTCTTCGCTTCTTTTCCGCGCTAAAAAGTTTTGAGCAGGGATTCATTTGAGTTCGCACGGCCAGTTTTCTGATCGGTATGGGAACAGTTACTCAATCACTGTAATGGGTGACAGTGGGGCGCGGTGAAAATCGATGCGAAATGAGGCAGATTCGAGAACTACTGTAGCTAGATTTACGATTTAATGAGAAAAAAGACGGCTTGGCCTCTTCTTAGAAGGCTACTATACGATGCCGAGACCGAATTAACCTTTTTCATCAAGAAATTTATGCCCCGAGTGGTAATTACGCCCCTCTGAAGATTTCCCTCCATGCCCTTTGCAAGGCATTCTGTGCAAGAGACTACGGGCAGAGAAGAGAGTTTGTAGAAATCCGTCCCGTGAATGTCGGGGAGCGGGATGAATGTTACTCACTTTCCTAAGCTATTACCCATCTCTGACCTACGAGAGAGCATTTCGAAAAGGGAGAGTCAGCTTGCTGAACGGGGAGAGTTTCGTGCAGTCACGTAGAGTACCTATCCCCGTAGGTCGGCAAGTCGTAAATATGTCTCGAGAATATAAATTATGAAAGTGATTGCTAGTGCTCTTACGTGACGTAGCCGCAAGCTATGGTAGGCTACGGAAGGTTACGGTAAGAGAAAGCTTCTGGAAGGTTACGGTAGGATGGGCTATGGTACTAGAAGACTACTGTAGATCCGCTGCATCATCGATCGATACGCCCCTTGGAATCGTTCTTCTCATCCATGTTTGTCTATTCTCCAAGCGCGTGAAATATGACCAATTTCCGGTGGAGAAGAGGAGGAAGTGTAGATTAGCTAGGTTTAGGCTCGCGTGAGAGAGATGGATACTGAGGATAATGATAGGAGAAGAAGAAGAAGGGGAGGAAATTGGAACTCATTATGAGGAGAGGAAAGGAGGAGTGGAAGAGGGGACCGAAAATTGGCAGACAGCTCCGTCAGATTCAAAATTACACTTTCGAAACGGCCCGAGGGCATTATATTGGAGAGGAGATATTGAAGGACTATATTGAGCAAGATTCGTGCAAAAAGGAGGGAACACTCGAAGAGCGAATCGATTTGGATGGAAGGGGGTGTAATGGAAAAGGAATGGCGAGATTGCATCGACCTAAGCCGAGCATTCCGCCTCCTCCTTTCATCATTCAATTATTGGGAGAATAGAGTACTGAAAGAGGACTGGGGGAACGATGGGTATTCTCGGGGGATAGTGAGGAAAAGGACCTGAAGCAGCAAGAGTGATGCCAGGTGCAAGTAAAAACACACAGACTGACGAATTCGAGTCAACAAGACACGAGACACGATTCTGAGTGCTTCAACAGGTCTAGACAAGCAAGAAAGTCGAGAAACTCGAGAGGAGGTGCGCTTCTTGCTTCCCCTCTACCTTCTGGCAAATTGGAAGGCAGACTGGAACCCCTGATTAGGTTCAGATGGAGGGAGGGACCGGGGCTCTCCTATGCTCACGATCCCAGATCTCGCCAGGTGTGGTGAGATAGCTTAGAGGGATTGGCGCAAAATGGGATTTGCGGAGAGTATTTGAACTTCCTCTGGTTTTCGATCGCCGAAATGGAGAGCAGAATACCCATAGCTGCCTCATCAACGAGACAGGGACAAAGTCCGCCTCTCAGAATTCTATTCATCGCAGGAATATGCGTGAATCTCTGATTTCACACGGCCGCACATCTCCTTTGGGCCCTAATTGGCTGTTTGATCCAAGACTCGAAACATCTCAACGAGCAAAGAACAGAGAACAAGAACAACTTCCCAGGCAACGACGAAAAACGTGTGGAGATATCGCCGGGATGATCGGCCGATAAAAAGGCGACTCTCTGGGAGAAGTGAGACGCATTCCAGGTAGGGTTGGCATAGAATTCTCTCAGGGGAAAAGTCTAGCCTCATTGGAGATGACTTCACAATACTAAGAAGCGAGGGAGAGAGGATAGTGGGACTTATCAATCATCAATCATCGGTGACCATCAAGTCTGTGATATGAGACCCCGCGTGCCCACTAATGGAACAATAGGAATCATCCGAAGTGACTAAAATATCAGACCACAGCTCCAGTGGCGATTGAGATAAATGATGAAAGTTCGCCTGCCACCCCGAATACCAGAGAGGTGGCTGTGCCTATCGACAGCGCAGCGGGGCAATATTTGGTCAGCTTGGGGCAAATACGAGCCCCCGACTCGCGCACAAATACATGCAATATGGCGCTAGTTATATGTTTTCCTAGTCTGAAACACAAACCACGATGTGTTTCTGCGAACTTTATGACGTCAGAAAGGCGCGAGAGAGAGGTCGATATGGAGTGGAGATGAAGTAGAAAAGAACGGCGAGAAGAAAGGGGAGAGGAAAAATGAATCGACCGAGTCGATCGGAAAAGAGCGCGGCGCCATTTGTGTGCGACCTTTGCCCGAGTGAGGAATGGAAATGGGAAAGAAGGGATGAGCAGGGTATTTGCATCCACTTTCGCGGCTTTGCTGAATAAATTGCGTGCAGGGTGCTGCCCTTAAACGTATAATGAATCCTGTGCGCGCGTCATCGGGGATGAGGTAATGAGAAAGGGATACACTCGGGAAACTAAGGAAACGGGGCAAGGGGAGGGAGTGAGGGGACAGGTAAGGTGGTCATGTGAAGGAGACGCGATGATTGGGGCGGGATAATCGTGATGCTGATGCGGTAAGACAGCAAAGATGAGGACTGGACTAAGACTTCTTTCGAGTCAAGGCAAGGATTCTTACCTGGGGGCCTTCAACGAGTTGTTCCCAAGATAAGTTCCCAAAAGAGTGGAAGAGAGGGAATCACAACTTGCAATCCTAGTAACAATCCTTATTACTATCGCTGCTCTCGGCGATCGATAAGAGGTGATAAATCGATGATACGGGCTGACCCCTCCAGAGTGTACAGCCAGCATGCACTTGGCTCTCTCTTGCCGAGAGGAAGAAAGAGAAGAGTGACTGTGCTCTCTATCCACGCGCTGTTTGCCTAAAGGTTGCCTAAACGAAAACACGCAGAGGAAACAAAACTGCCGCGGATCAATGCACGAATCGGCCGATGAATGGCAGCCATAACGCCTCTTTCTCCCTTCCTTCTATTGTTGCTCCCCTCCCCCTTTCTCCTCCCGCAATATGGCAATCATACTTCCGGGAATGGGCGCGAAAAGCAGTAGTAAAGCGAGAAACGCGAGGAGATTGCACCTGGCAAATCTCCGGTTTGAGCCTAGGACAGGAAATAGAAATGGAATTACTGGTTCAGAAGGAGATTTATGCCCCAACAAGCGAACGATTTGGTTTAAAACGTGCATAAAACGAGCGTACTTGTCACAGAAAGGTAGCCGACGAGTAATAAGTAGCAAATATTAAAGTAGGAAATAATTTAAGCGTAAGTGAAGGTTGTTTATTTTATAAACTCACGTGTACATTTTGTCCCCTCCAATGAGCGACTCTCGCGCGGAAATTCCTGAAGAGACAAGATTGGCATCTTGCCATGATATTTGCCGGCTCTGCATAGCCGGAACTTGTAGCAATACACGTTTGCTTAGCCATTCAAAGCCCGTTTATCGTCGATTGTCATGTGATTTACTACTAATTCTTTGTTTCCAGGCTCGACTTACCTAGATTACTCCCGATTGCCCGTGTTTTCGCTTCAAATCGGCCTCAATTCAGCAGAAATCTGTCAAGCCATAACCTGGTCAATTGCTTTCCCTTGATACTTTAATCCCATTGAATGATCCCATTGCCTTCTACTGATTAGAAAACACTCCCAGGGCTCCATAAGCTAAATGCTCAAGAACAATGCTCACATGGGATAGAATAGAGCTTATTTTGATCGCTAGCCGCTTTGCTGTTGTGAAACGTGGCCTGTCCCCTCTCTTCCCTCGTGACTGGCATCGATCTATCGTCAATCCTTGCCCATTTCAGCCCGTAAACAAGTGATTACACGATGGAAGACCATACTCTGTTGCTGCCCGGAGCGATCTTCAGTCTGTTTTCGGTAAGTGATAAACTGATTACGCGAAAAACCGGTAATTCATTGTCATTTTTGACCGTATTATGCAAATAATCTCAGATCGCGATGATTTGGCCTCCAGACGAGTTCGTTTCGGCCGGAGCAACATTTGAGCACCTATTCTGGAGGTTTGTCACTCATTTTCCACTCACTTTGATGCGGGTTGTTTGACTTAATTGAGTAAGCTGACACTTGAGACACAGTAAAATGTGCCGATAATAACAATATGAAATTATTTTTCAGATGGATCGGTGATTTCTCTCGCAATGTTGTCGAGTATCAACTGCGAAAGGCTGGTTGTTATCATAATTATCAGTTGCAAACGGGTTCTTTCGTTGACTATAATTATCATTTGTTGGATAAACACGTGTTGTTAGTGGTTAGCGTCCCTAAGGTACGGGATGTTTGAAAAAGTCCCGTAAAGGGGAAAAAAACAACAATATCTTGTAGATCCTCATCAATCGCGTCTGTGTGCTGTGTCTTCCGGGCCTCTTCGCCTTCTATATCGTCCTCAACGTTCCTCCCACTGCCGTCAGCACCTATGTGGCCACTGCCTGTCTGGCCTCGATGATTAGTGAGGGATTATTTTTTTATCTTTTTTTATTTATCTGACTAAATATTTCGTAATTCCAGCGGGAATTGCATACGCTTTTTTCACAATCTCCACCAACTTCTCACAGATGCGACAGATGAAGGAACTCGCATTGTCAGTGTTTTTATTTGTTTTTAATACCGAAAATAAATTTCAGGTACGGTCGCGATACCAAACGACTGATGACTGAGATAACCACTGAGTACTTGGAGTTCGCCAACTTTGCTGTGTCTTTTGCGCGTGAGTTTTACAATTTTTATAAATTTGTGAAACTTGTCTGAACTAGAAAAAAAATGCAGACTCCTCCAAACTCGTGGTCGGCTCGCACTGGCTCATCCACATCACTCGATTCGACTTCACCATCGTCAATTTGAGTGACGTCAACTTCGAGGTTGTCCGAACGACGACTGTCCCGGTGAGTCGTTGAATGAAGATGTCAGTGTGGCATTCTGGGCGAAGCTAATAAAATAGTGGGGAAAATAATTTAGAGATTACTGTTCATTGACGTAAAACCAGTAGCTATAAATGGAAATGGCAAAACTGATGAGATGCTAACGGATTCATTGTTGACTAGCATTTGCTTATTCATTACCATTTGACAGATGCGCGCAATTCATCGACGCGATGTTATGATCATTGCATGATCAGTAGAGCATCAGTAGAGCGTCATTATAATGCATCAGTGCCCTTCAGCGGTGTTTTCGATCATATCTTCACAGAAAACGTCATTTGAGCCATTAATTATATGCGCGCAAGCTATCACAAGATATTCGCTTAAACAAGCGGTACAGTAGAACAGGGGTGTGCTTGGAAACTGGTGGAAATGTAAATTGCAAAAATGACGCATAAATAATAAAAAGCGAGATTGTGTGTGAAAATGAGAATATTGCAACAAAACTTACAAATTTCTGACAATTTTCTCGCTGCACCGAGTTAGTCATTTCCCAATAAAACTGTATTTGCTAGCATAAAAATGAAACAGTACTTTCACATTCTCCATTATGTTATTAGAAAAGGACGGCAAAACATATGTTCCGATGCCGGGAACCCGGGCCTTGCGGTTGAGAGCCGCAAAACATAACCACTAGGCTATATCGGAGTACAGATTAGGCCACTTGCCACGCGCTTAGGCCCTTTCTCCTCCGCGATCACACTTTAGCGGGAGACTCAAAAATTTCTCATAGGAGGGACTTTTAGTTAGAGATTACGGAGATTAGAGGTAGATTGATAAGCGAGAGAGAGGTGAATAAGGAAAACGAGTGATTGAATGGGAACGTGATTTTTTAATGGCTAAAAAACTAGGTAATACAGAGCGAGAGAGTGTGCAAAATTGAGAGAGCGAGGGCAAAATTAGCCAATTTCAGCAGCTGAATATCGAGAGGAGCAACGACGAGCTGCAATTCCTCGTGATCGAAGCTCAGATTCGTCACAAGGACATCAAGAGCTTCCGATTCAGGTGAGTATCCAACAACTTCTTCACGACTCTCTACTCTACTCTGCCCTCATGTTTCACACAGTCTCCTACACATGAAAAAAGCAGATAAAATAGTTGAGAAAGTTCGATAAATCAGATAAATCAGCCGACTCTGGGCGTTGAATTATTTAATTGGTCAATTTTCAAGTAATGTTTCAGAGTGCGCACGGATCAGTTCCGTGACCTGGAAGAGAAAGTGGCAGCACCCATTGGAATGGCGAGAAACGTCATCCTCCACCAGTCTCTCAATGAACGATTCGTCAAAGTATGATACTTTTTTATTGTCAGATATTTTTATTATTTCTTTTATTACAAATTAATAATTTAGGCGTTTGTCGACTGCATCGACAAGAATCCGCGCACTGTGTACAGCAGAATGGGCGATTTGGAGGCTTGCTTTGGATGCGCTTTGGAGATTCCCAATGTGAAGCTGGAGAAGCGGTGCACCGAGTCAGTTAGTCCCAGCAAAAATAGATTTATTAGCATAAAAAGGAAAAAGAATTTTCAAATTCTCAAATATTTTCTTCTAAAAATTAGGCAAAACATTTGTTCCGATGCCGGGAATCGAACCCGGGCCTTGCGGGTGAGAGCCGCAAATCATAACCACTAGACTACATCGGAGTACACACTCGGCCACTTGCCACGCGCTTGGGTTCACGCGCTTCTTTGCTCAACAAAGGCGCGTTTGCACGTCTTCTTGAAGGCGAGACAATAACAAAAGGATGCTGAGATTATACATTTATGCTCTCGGATTTATTTACGGACAACCCACAGTGCGTCTAGTGCAAGGGAGTATCGTAAACATTGTGAAAGGCATCCCGATTATGGGGTTGAGTCGTGAGCTAATTTTGCACTTGATGAGTTTCACACTTTCTCAGAGAAGGTCTAAATGGTGGACAGCCATTCAGGCAATGCATATAAATAAGATAATTGTAATTCAGAGTAATCGAGGGATCTCCCGCGTGTCGTCAGTGCTTCTGTCGTCCGATGTGGTGCGTCGGCTGTCTGGGAAGGATTTTCGCAGCGAAGCAAGACCAGCAACGACCCGATCGGTGGCTGGATGGACAGGTTGGTTATTATTTTCGAATCAATATTTATGGAGACAGTATCACAATAGTAGTCATTTATATGTCTGATTCTGGCACATCTAACTAGACATATGCGTAGATTGTGTAACTATTAGCCATTCTGAGGACTAATTCATCCCAATTCAGGCGTCTTGCCCGACCTGCCGCTCCGAATTCTGCATGCTCGACGTCTCATTCATCGTTGCGGAAGAATCGCAACTGATCATCACTCCGGAACCAATAGCTTCTTTGGAACCAGAGCCATCCCCGGAACCATCTGATCCACCGGTACCAACCAATTCTTCGGAAGAAGCTGACGAGGAAGATCAGAATACTTGGGAACCCATTGATTTTCCGGAACCAACCAATTCCTCTGATCCTAGTGAACCTACTGCTTCCGAGGAACAAACAGACTCTGAGGAACCAATTAATTCTAACGAACCAAATAGTTCTCCTGAACATACTGATTCTGATTATCCAACCGATTCTGACGAACCAACTGAAACAACAACAAATGAAACCACCTCTCAGGTATAAAAGAAATTGTAGATAGAGTATCACGCTAGAGCTGGATAGAGTATTCCTTGTACCATTTGTAATTACCTTGCCTTATGCCTTACCCAGAGACTGTGACTTGTACCATTGTATTTACATTTATTACGGATTTCTGTTTCGTGCTTGAATACATCAAAACTCGTGATTGTAGGTGAGATGATGAGAGAGATTGGCTGTAAATTATGACTGATCGGCTGAGAAAAAGGGGCTAATCCCAAGCATCGAATGTGAGAATGACAGCGATTGTTGATAACAATCTTCTTCAAATACCGTACGCCTTGCTATATCAGATATATTTGCATTACAAACAGATAGAGCGAAAAGGTAACAACCCCACGTGTTCGATCCAAGTACTAGCTGGGCTCACCGTTGCTTGACTTGACAGATCGGACGGGACTCTTACCCGGCTTGACTAGGACGCACCCAGCCCATAAGGATCACTGTTTCCAAGGCATCACCATCAACAATGCCAAGTGCGTTCTGCAGTACACGATCACTTGTTGACGAACAATGTGCATCGTATTCAATTTTTGGTTACCCTTTCCGGGTCAGGCTACGGCCCCTGAAATACGGGTGCTGCATGTAGTTTTTGGTTACCCGTAAGGGTCAGGCTACGGCCCCTGAAATACGGGTGCTGTATGCAGTTTTTGGTTACCCGTAAGGGTCAGGCTACGGCCCCTGGGTTACTATGTGCATATTTTGGATGCCCGTAAGGGTAAGCCCCATCCTTTTGACAAGGTTCTCTTCAAAATTCTTCAAATTTTTTCATTTTTGTTTTCTTCTAACCCGTCGCGACTAGTACGCGTTTTGCTTACAAGTTTTCTTTTACCCGGAACCTTACCCGGCGTGACTAGCACGCGCTGAGTCTTCTTCCTGTGCAATTTCGGAGAGGATTCAAGGTGGATCCTCAGCAAGGTTGCTTGAGCTATCCTTTCTCCCCTCCTGAGGCAATCACTATGCTCAAATGAGTTGCTCTCTTTTTTGGGCAATCTTGTTTTGAGAAATTTTATGAAATTAGTCATAGGACGGTGCGCCCGTCAGCTAGAAACTGCCTTTTTTATCAGAGTTTCTTTTTTCGAAAAGAGGACCATTTATCCAAAATCTTCTAAACGAAGATTCAAAGATTAAGGAAAATTATCGAGGTTATGGGAACAGAGATAGTCAAATTTGTCGAATCTTTCCAAATGTCGTTTGTCCTAGTTTGTCCACGTAAGCTGCCGCATAATAAATACATGTCTTCAGCCCCGGGTCTAGCATACCTATTTCTGCAAAGTATTTGCCAGTTCAATTTGATTTCAAAGGTGCAAATATCGTGCAAAAAAA
>LS532624.1:14094-45615 GCA_900490775.1 Pristionchus maxplancki
TCAAAAACTATTTATTTTTCCATCGAGTTCAAACCATTAATTATCTTTATGACCCAATGTTCCAACTTGGGAACGTGCCAAGAATTCAAATATCCCGCAATACCGTAATTCGCCTACTTATCATTTTCATCCATTTTCGCCTATTTCATTTTTCGTTGTTCTTTCTAGTCAGACTTTTGTCTCGCTCGCCATGTTTTTGATGTAGTTTTAGCCCAGGAATTATATTTCCTGTCATCTCAAGCTGCGATAAAGCACATCTTCTACCCGAGCACGCCCTCATCACACAACAACAACCACGCGCTTCCATAATTCCCTCTAAAAGGGGAGCAGTGAAGCCAGCCTTCGTAGTCTCTTTCCATCTTTGGCTGTGAAATGTCCCCTCCCTCCGTCCCCATAATCAAGGATCATCTCAAGTATCGCGATGAAGAGGGAAACATCTACGAGGGATGGCACGCTCGACCGAAGTGCGAGTTTGCTTCATTTTATTGTTATTCGCAGAAAGGAAAAGCTCTTCAGAAACATCAAAGCGACGGAGAAACTGCCGGGTGTTCTCGTCATTCATGCTTTTGCTGGCTGCAGCGAATTTGAGATGGAAAAGGCGGAGCAGCTAGCAAAGGTAACTGCTTGAAAAATAGGATGAATGCACTACGAAAATCTGATAAAACCCTCACGCCGAAGCGTGGTTGTGCATTCTCTCACCACAAGTCATTCTGGCCGAGTGGTCTAAGGCGCTGCGTTCAGGTCGCAGTCCACATCTGTGGGCGCAGGTTCGAATCCTGCGGATGACAGTACCTTTTGCCTTCTTTACTTATCTGACAGTCCGTTCATTCAACGTTTTTAGCTCGGCTACATCGCACTCGCCGTGGATCTCTACGGGAAGGGGAAGAGGGGCAATACTAAGGTTTTCGTTTTCTTGTCTCTTCTCTTCAAAGCATCTCAAGTGTGCAATTTCCATTGCTTTAGGAAGACGGTTTCGCTCTTCTTCGACCACTATTGGCTGATCGTGAGGAGTTATCGAAAAGACTGAAAGCATCTAGAGACTGCCTAGCGAGTTTGGTCAACGTTGATGCTTCGAAGGTTATTTTGTCGTTTCGAAAATCAACTGACAGTTACAAATGCTTCCAGTTGGGCGCCATCGGCTACTGCTTCGGTGGTCTCTGCGCTCTGGATATGGCGAGGAGAAATATGGAGGGGATTAGGTTCGTTCCCCTTTTCTTCTTCTTGAAGAGACTATTGCAGAGCAGCAGTGTCCTTCCACGGCACTCTGAAGCCCATCCCAGGAGCTGATTTGACCTCGATCCGAGCGAGTTTACAAGTAAGTGATCGATTATCTTCGCTTTATCAGCAGTTTGCAGGTCCACAACGGCGAGGCCGACCCTCACATAGATCAGGAGCAGGTGATTTCGAATTCATTTCGAAATTACTTTTATTTTCTTCCAGAAGAAGGGATTCTACGAGGAGATGCGCACGCGCAAGGCCGATTTCCAGTTCATCGACCACAGTGGAGCACTGCATGGGTTTACTGAACCGCGTTAGTGTGTTCATTGACAGCTTGATTATTATTTATCGCAAATGTAATATGCAAATATGCAGATAAACTAAATTGCAGACGCGGACAAGATGGGCGAGCCGACAGTGGCGTATCACAAGAAAGCAGCGAAGAGATCGTGGATGATGGCCAGACAATTCCTGAGGGAGATGCTGCTGTGATCTATATGAAAATGATAAACTTCCACTTAAATTAAATAATGATTTTCACATAAAGTATTCACCGTAACTTTCTTGTCGCTTGCACACCATTATTTGTGATGTAATGTTTGGGTATCCAAAGGGAAGGAAGATATTCGATATCTCTTGGAATATCGTGTTGTAATGTCATTGCCCACTCTATTCGATTCAGAGCGGGTTCACAATCCTTTCATTCTTTCATTGTCGTTTGTGAGGCTTCCTTTCATTTTTTGCATACGAGTTTCCGATCCCATCAGACGCTATACATATTCTAAATTGCTAAGCTTTTCAGTTTTATCCGATCTACATTCGGAATCATCCTATCATATTTCCGTGCGTGAAAAACTCATAGAATCTGTCTAATTATTCGTCATCTGTTCATCATTGTCGTCGTCATTCGTCATCGTCACTATTCATTTGGTGAGCCTTTCAACGTTTATAACAATAATAATAAAGGAACAAAGGGCGGCGATTAGCCCGTCGTCGAATATGCTTAATTCGTTCAGCTGTTTAGTGAATCTTCCTTCATGGCCTAATCAACCACAGAGTTCCATTTAGAACGACTTCCGAATTTCCACGGGAATATTTCCGAACCCACTACAGACATCACCCGCAGAGAGTTCAATTAATAGAGAACTCTACGAGACGACTTATCTTGTATGACTTTTCACCGAATAAATAAATACTATTCTAATACAGCCTCAAAATAACGAAATAATTATACAATCGACTGTAACCGAACTCTGACAAAGATTGGATTAACATTGTGAACTATGTTTGCAAAATTCTTCTCAGCTATCTCTCACATTCTCTTGCTTGTTTCTGTCTCCTCGCGATGTGTCATCTCCTCCAATTTCTTAGAAAAAAGTCCAAACGATGCTTATCCGACGCCACCCTCAACTTTTTCTCAGCCCATTAGCTCAGAAGTGGAATTGCCATCATCAAGTGGCAATCCGCTAAATCAACTTCTCCCCGTCCTCAACCTTCCCTTTCCTTTCTCATTTAGAGACAGCTGGAATTCTTGCAAATAGGCCCTCTTCTCTCCTGTGTTTCACTACATGAAAATAGACTAAGAACGTGAATATCACACTGACACTTGTTTTTGAGACATTTGTACTGAGAGCTTCGGCATAAGAGCTCCCATTGGCCTGTCTCCCTCAGACAAATTAGCAGGGGTAGCACCAATTCGAATCTGCGTTCCCTCGTTCCTTTCTTCTCCTCCCCTCAGACCTCTTCTCTTCTCTCCAGCCACTTCATTAGATTGCACCCATCCTTCTCTCCTGTTCTCCATCTCAGTCTCTTTCCCTTCTCAGAAGGAGATTTCGAGATGTAGAAAAAGAGTGGAGGGAAATGAACTCGCGAACTTTTTCATCCTTTTTTTTATCTCGTTGTCTTTTCGAAGGAACCGACTGGATCCTTTTGCGATTCGTTGCTAGGATGGGAGAGGCAACGGAGATTCGGACAGCTGCATTGATTCCTCTTAGACGTCTCTCAATTCTTCCCCTTTCCTCCTCTCATTTGCTAGAAATGTCTGTCATTGTATCTCATTTCTGACGATGAGCTCGATGCATGTAGATTCTCAGTCTGTCTGAGGCACGTCTAACATCTGTTCGTGATGTTCGTGATTCCGTGATTTTCTTCATTTCTATCTGATTCTCGATGTCTCAACGTCGAGCTCCTCCGTTCGACAAGAACGACAAGAAGTACGAGATCGGCTCCTTCTGCTGTCTGCACGTCAAAGTAAGGAGTAGGATTAATTGCAGCAACTGCAACTGACAACTTCTTACACTCTAGCAGTCGGAAAAGCCGTGAAGTCAAAGAAGTTGTAGCAAATGTAGTGGGCAGAAAAGCAAGGAAATGCTGCGTAGGGCTCATTATCGAGATGACTTCCGCTTTCGGATTCTGACGCTGGCTACAATGCGCCCTACTTTTTACTCATAGAGAGGATGTGCCTGAGAATGCCTTGAATTGCGGGGGAGCTATTGCGTGGAATAATGACTTGGAGATACTTTATCAGAAGATAACTCCCGTTCAGTACGTCACCCGCATTCTCGCCGTCGTCTTCCTCGCTGCTTCCATCTTCGATTGCATTCGATGGGCGAGGAAGTACGAGAACGACGCCATCGTCGAGATGCACACGTGAGTGGATTCTGAAGCTTAATTTCCTGTGCTCGTCACTGCCACTCTAGATAGAATGAGCGCAAACACGTGCTTGCTGAGAAAAAAATTCAGATTCCTCATCGTCACCCTGCACGTCGGCATCCAGATTCTCTCGTTCGTCGCCGTCGTCGGAGAATCGAGAACCGCCCTGATTCTGATGATGACTGCCATTGTAAGTCTACTTCCTGATTGTTAGAAGGAATGCCTGGCCGTTCGAAAGGTTGAAAGTGCAATAAGGAAGTCTCTCATAAATCTTCCTTGCAGTCGGCCTTCGCCCTCTTTTTCCTCATCTCTCAACTGGCCAATGTGAGATATTTTATCTTTCAGTAGATTGGAAAAACTCGATTTCCCGTTTTCAGTTCCAAGAGAACGTTGCCTATTATCTCGGGTTCTTTTCGCCCTCGATCCTCTCGATCACGTATAGTGGAGGTAAAAATGTCCTTTATAAAATAAATCTCATCTAAAGGTCTCATTCAGTCTCGATCTTCAACGGCGTCAAGATCATCCTCGTCATTCTGCTGCTGGCGTACACGCTCATGGTTAGAAATCCCCCTTTCTTCTCTTATTTCTGCCCGGCGATCCCTCCCCGGCTTCTGTACGAGCTCGCAATATCACAATCGCTTAGCCATCCCAAGTCAGAATCATGAATTCAGTGAGGTCCAGGACTATCCTAGTGCAAAAACGCGCGATTCTCATGCAATTCCATGGGATATCCTGCGATTTTCGAAACAACGAAATCATGGACTTCTTGCTTCAGATCGTGCACTTCTACACGTGCTACATCGCCGACAAGGACCGCCACGCCATCGTGCCCGTCGTCGTCTTCGAGAAGAAACACGAGAGGACGACGTCATCGATGATGCCCGCCTGTCCGGCTGTGGCTGCAGGGGCGACGGCTGTCGCGGTCGCTGCTGCAGGAAGGGAGCGACCTGTGGAGGAAGCGAAAGTGACCGACAAACTGGTCGAGAAAGAGATCGTATGATGCGTCTATTCCATTGAGAATCGTTGGCGTTGTTTTCGCTGGTGGTGATAAACATATTCTTCGCGATGGTTAGACGATGTGTGACAAGCACCAGACAATCCAGAGAATTTATTGTCAAACGACGATAGTGGCAAGCCATCTTCTATCGACTACAGCAGATACTTCCTCAGCAGCAGATAGAATTTCTCCATCAAAATGCACTGCAGAATGTTGAGGAACGTAGCGATCAGGAAGCGGAGAGTCTGCAAAAATTATTTTTTCAAATAATAAAAATAAATATAAATACCATTCTATTGTCCGCCTCGGTGCGCACCTTCTTGTAGCGGGACTGCAAATCGATACCGTAATTCTACAGTATGCTACCATACTCTACCGTACCTCATAGATGACCGTGCGTAGGTCGTAGTGGGGCATCACCGTCTCCGACCAACCCTCGAACTCGGTCGGATTCACCCAGTACACTGGCTTCTGAAAAGAAACGATCGTTACCGAATCCAGAAAGACCCTGGGTGGTCCATTATCTAGTGACCTACATCATACAATTGATCCATCACGTGCTTCAGTCGACGTTTGAAGTGGGCGGGCTCGAGGAAATACAAATTCTGCTTCTTCGAATTCTGAAGGCGATTTATTCATGATGAATAGTGAAATCAAGATAAGCCATTCCCTCACCCATTTCAGTCCCTTTCCTACGGATTTAAAATTCGTTAGATTTCGAAAATCGGCTATGACTTCATCACCCGCCGCAGTAATGTTCGCCTTTGTTTTCTCCTGAATTAGCATAATTAATTTAAATAACATGAGTAAACATCTACTCCGACAAGTTGTGTGAAGTTTCCGTAGCAGACGACAAACTAGAAACAATTTTAATTCTTTAGAAATAAAAGAATATTTAAATTACATAGAACCCTGTGTCGCTCTTGTACCGAATGTGCTGCGCGTTCTTGTAGAGGTCGCAGTTGCCGAACCGCTTACGCTGCAATGATCAAGGATGGAAAGTCACTTCGTGATTAGTTTTCCCCGGATGTATACAGTACCTGATTGGAGTAGAACACGGCCATGTCGGGTAGTTGGCCCTTGATGGGATTGCGACGCGGCTCGCGAGTCAGCCGGTAGTAACCCTGAAGATGACGTCAACGATGAGGAGACAATCAGATTCCCTCACCGTCATCGTCGTCTCGATCAGCCCGGGAATCTGAGTGCCGACATAGGCGAGGATCGGACGAGACTCGCGAGCTGTGAACCCAAGAGTCAACACGCACGATCGACCCTGCGATTGATCTTTGATCTCTGCCTCAAGGATACGCCACTCACATACTCAACGGTGGCGAATGGATAGTCGAATGCCTTCGGATGATCGAAAGTGCGCTTATCACTGACAGTGACATGCGTGAGACTCGCAACGCGTCGAGGTCGCCCTTTATTTTCGAAATAATTAACTAATTTAAAAAAAATAAAGACGGGAAACTCACAGTCGATGAGACTCCCCACCGGGCAGAGCATGTAGGGTACATCTGGAAGAAGAAATCAGTTGATCTTTGATATACAAGACCTTACCGGTACGATATCGCTCGGGCTTGTCCGGATCGTCCTCTGTCTCGTTCGAGGATGGAGACAAGGTACGAAGAGTAGCGGAGTGAAGGAGGGAGGGGAGGAGGAGGAGGAGGAAAGACCGCATGGGAGGAGGGGAAGGCAAAGGAATGAGGGGTGAATGAGAAGAGAGGTTGGTATTGAGATCGAGTTTAAAATGCTAATTTAGTTTCAATGTTCTAAGTGAAAGAGTTCTGAGATTCCTTGGCTAATCTTCAGACTAATGCCTGCTCCGTCGAATATCATGGTCCATGATGCATGCTGCATGGAAACCTAAATATGCCGCGAGTGAATAAACGTTGAATTGCAGTATCTTTCCGTTTTTTCCACATTGTAATGACATACTCGCCTGTGAATGGCATTCGATTTTCGTAAAAAGCAATCAAAAGCGCCCGCAAACAAAAGTACAATGGGTTTCGCAGAGGCAAAAGTTCGCGACCACGGTAGGGATCGAACCTACAATCTTCTGCTCCGTAGGCAGACGCGTTATCCATTGCGCCACGCGGCCATGTATGTCTGCGCTCCTTAGGTGTAATACCAATCACCTGTTCACGCGGCAGGCCATCGCACAAGGTTATCGGGTTCTGCAATCTTTAGAGTTCCCGCGTGATTCATCGTCTTTGTACACTATTAAACGACGCTGATCGATCTCTGTTTATGTTTGGTGGCTTCCATTACTTCTCCCATTGATTCGCGTTCTCTTTCAGATGAAATCTTTCCCGATTTTGTTGGTTCTCTTATCGCTCATTGCCGCCGTTCCGCTCAAGCGAGATGATCTGGTTCGTTTCCCTAAAACTAATTAAAATAATAAATATAAAATACAGAGCACGACTGTGATCGCTCGTCTCCTGTGCCATGGCAAACCGTACCTCGACGGCAGAATTCGATTGGGTGATCTTTGACCTTTTCTGATCTTTATTCAACAAATCTCTTTAGTTGTCGGTAAGAAACAGCTCGCCGAGGCACGAGCAATGAGCAACGGAACATATTCGGTGTCGGCTAGCAAGTACACCGCCGCCTATGGAGGGGTTCGTTTACACTTCATTTTCATCTACATTTCATCGTCTCAGATTTGATTAGGAGGTTCTCAACGTGGCCACTTTCACCTTTTCATAGTCCATGCCTCTTCTTTTCCAGATACAGACTAATCGAATTCCTGATATTGAATCATAAAATTCAGGAAGGGTCCCCTCTGATCGACTTGACTCGTCTCATGAACAAAGCTGGTGTGCAGATCTTCCACACGTGTAATAGAAAGGTTAGTCCTTCGATGAATTCCAATCTGATCTATGATCTCATCAGAATTGTTGGGAGCAGGCCCCTCTCGTCGAGATTCCTAATCAGCATGTTTCCACTCCAAATATTACCAAGAAACCGTACGACCTCGGAAGAGTCGAATTGGATGCGAGGGTCGTTGATGCCAAATTGGATTGTGTCAAAATGAACTGAATTGATAAACTTTTCAAGAGTGTCATTCCATAAATCCATCTAAAAGCATATCAATCATGCTGTCACCAATCCCTTCAAGCGCCTCATTGGCTCAGTGGCAGAGCGTCTGTCTAGTAAACAGAAGGTCGCTGGTTCGATTCCAGCATGAGGCACCAAACTTTTGCTTTTTTCGTTTATCACTTTTCGGAAACTTCTACCCTTTCTCTTATTGGAAAACGGTATCAACGTTGTAGTTTTGCTAATTCCAACTTTATCTTCACAAAAGTCAGAATTCGCTTCAATACATGTAACGGTAATAATTGGCAAATAAAAATTGGTTATGGTAAAATAACAGGAATTGGTAATGAGACCGCGATAATGTACAAGTAAAAGAACCGTTATTGTTAGACACGTCAATTGGAAAGTCAAATGTCAAAAGAATATAATTGGAGTGGTAATAATCATGGTTATCGAGACTCCGCTTCACTTTTTCTTCGCGCCGTCGTTGCGGTCTTCCGTGCCCTTGAATTGTTTAATTCTATTCCGACAGACTATTTTTGTTGGTTGTTTGTGAATTTCATGTAGTTGAGAAGAGTGTAACCGAGAAGAATTCGTGTGAATCATCCGACAGGAATTCATCTCGAGTAGTCACTGGTGCCGCCGGAGGAACCGGCCGCAATCTGTCTCTTTCCCCTCATTCTTTACCTACAGGTCGTGATGGCACTACAACTGACCGCTTGTTGCAACTGTCTGGCCTTTGCCGCTCTCTGCTGTTGAATGAGTATCGCCAGTTCCTCATCTGTCAGTTTCGTATCCTCCTGCAAAATTATAAATTAGAAAAACGACGTAGAAGCGCAATGACTTCATCACTACATATTCATTCACTCATTTATCCACAGGGAGATCAAGTACACAAGTAGTGCTTACCGCTTTGATTGCTTTGGATATTTGCTCCCGCACTGCTTTCTCAGAAGCAGTCATCGGTCCCTGCAGAAAGAAGACTCAATGCCGCATTATTGATTCCGTTCCAACTTGTTCTGTTCGTAAATCAATATTTCTAACCTTCTTTCCAGTAACGGCCAATCCTGCCTGCAGCCACTCATTCGATTGTCCTTCGGGTATCTCGAGTGCAACGTATCCGAAGGAGGGAACGGAGGAAGACCCGGCGGATCCTCCGGTCTTGAGTGGATAGGGAAGAGGACAATTGTACGTCTTGAGCAGTTCATAGAATTCGGGAGGAATGATCGGCTCGCCCTTCGCATTCGTACGCATCTGCGAAATATTGGAAAATTATTGTATTGATGCAAATAGATAATTAGACGAAAGGAATTACCTTGCCAGTCTTGATGAAGTCAATCGCTTCGGGAGTCTTCAACTTGCTCAGCAGCGCGTCTTTCTCCTCTTTTGACGTCTGAAACTGAATTGCACAAATTAATTTGAACCATGTGTAAACCGGGAAGACTGCACTAATGCTTCAGAAGGCAAATTATAAGGGAAAAAGAGACTAACTCCTCTCTGCGCCATAGCTTCCATTCCTCCTAGCAAGGCCTTCGCCTTCCGCGCCGAATCCACGCTCTCCAATGGCATTCGTTGCACCTGTATTTTTAATAATAATGATAATAAAAATAATATATTTTTCTCTTACATTGTTCACCGGAGTGGCTACTTTGACCGCGATTGGCGGTTTCACTTCTGGTTTCTTCTGCAATCAGGAAGATTAGACCAATTTTCGTTCATAAAAACGCAAACAGGAGAAGAAATGACGATGAATAGACAGTTAGCCCATCTCTCACCTCAGGTTCGGGCCGCGCGCTACCGTGCCGATCGACCTGCAATCGACCGCCATGGTTTAGAGCAGAATGAGAGAGCGAGAAGTGAGACTAACCAGATCGAGATGGTATTTGAGATCGCTTTCTAGAAACTGCTCCCATACGTGCTCGACGCCTGCAATGAGCTATTGTGAAATGGAATTTATTTTTGTTTTTCCTGATCGATCACCATTCTGATATATTAGCAATCGAAAATGGACTGACTCTTTCCGTTCATCTTCACAAAAGTGCCCGAGAACCAAGGGTATTCCAATGCATTGACTTCCTTGCACTCTCCCTTCCTCAGTGCATTCCAATTTCGCATGAATTGAGCCATCGTCGTTTCCCTCGCCGTTGCCCGCTGGAATTGCGAAAAGTCAGTTCTCGATTCCAGATTTTCCTGCTTACTTTGAAATTGAGATTCATCAGGGGCACTCCTGCCTTTCCCAACAGAGCCCTCGTTCTTTTTTCGCCCTCACTGTGTCTTTCCTCCACGAAATTGTAGATAATCATGGATACGTCGGGGTAGTACTGAGCCTGCATTTAGTATGTTTCATCGATGAACAAGGTTGAATAACTTACAGCGAATAGGTACTGATTGATAATGGCCTGGTAGTGTTCTACACGGAAAAGGTTGTGGACTTCGCCTGAATGAGAGCACATTCGATTCCATCATCAAAGCAATCAACGGACCATTGTAAGCCACAGTGATTCGCTCTCCTCCAATGATGAGAGTGGCAATTCGCACGATGGGCAAATATCCCTCTGGTTCCCACTTGTCAGCCAGACGAGCCACAAGTTGCGCGATTTCCGCTACCACATTCTGAATCGGTATTTTTTTTCTCGAGACTCTTTCTTATGGAAGCTATCGAGGAATACAGCAAATGAACTAACTGTGGGTAGTTCCTTCTGCTTTACAACTTCTTTCTTCGTGATCAGCTGCTTCTTGCCAAGATACAGGTCCACAATCCTCTCATTCACCTCAAATTTTTACTTTATTTTTATTGTTCTTAGATCAGAGGAGCAAATGAAATAATGAGAAAAGTGCTTACCACGCAGCTACAGCTTCTATTATGGTCGCAGGTAGTCTTCATTCCCATTTTGCCCTCCCGAGACGTGGTGGAAGTGCCGGGAAGAGAGGGATCGAAGGTCGTCGGCTTCTCCTCTTTCTCCTTCTTCACCACTTCCTTCTTCTTCTCTTCGACCATTCTCTTCGGCACTCCCGTACTCGTACTGGGACCACAACGAGCGACGTCTTCGTGCATCGGAGCGCCTGAAAGGAATAATAAATTTAGCTTATTTTCGAAATGCATCCAAGAGTATGATTCATATTCCTCTCAAATCAAGAATTAGGAATGTTATTCAGGAATTGTTTCTAACTCACCGATAGGAACGAATCTCCCGTTCTTGCCCGGCATCAATTCGACCATCTTTCCATTGGGCAATCTTCCCATCATCTTCCTTCCTGGTTTCGCCGCCTTCTCCTTTTCATACGCTTCTCTCGCATCTTTCTCTCGCTGAGCCATTGCCTCCATGTGGCTGTGGAGGTATTTGTTCGCTTCTGACTTCTTAAAGCGATACGTTGCCTAAAATCGTAATTGTGACATTAGCAAGGTTTATGGTTCAAAAATTGAAAGAATAAATATTGACCTGCATGAGAGCAGTGATGAGTTCGATGCCGGAGCCGGGGAGGATATCCTGAGCACAATTGTACTAATTCTTTGATTGTCATGAGAAATTTTCCTTCTTTGATTGTCATGAGAAATATCTCACCTTATACAAGAGTTTCCTCGTCTTGGTATCGAAGTAGTCGAATATGGGAACGAGAAGGTGGTTGTAGCCGAGGGGAGCGCGACAGGAGGGGTCCGGTTGCGTTTCCTGCAATCAATTATTTCAGATTTTTAAAAATGGACAAATGAGGCAGTTAACCTTCGGCACGGGCTGGATCCTCCCGTGTCTGTAGTCGGAGTGCAACTTCAGGAAGAGATACTTGTAGTTGTCCAAGTTCTGAAGTGGAATTATTGAATGATAATAAAGACAGCATAACGCTCACCGAGCAATGGCACTCGCGTGGAGTCTTGCACGACCCGACATGCATCTCCATCTCGAGGTGACGATTCCACAGAGTGGTCATGGCAGAGGGCTGAGAGGGAGAAAGTTGCAATTCAACTATAATTCAACCCTACCGTGAGTCTATTCTGCGCCTTCAGTCTGGCCGATTGGTAGATCAGTCCCTTCATTCTCCAGCATTCTTGGCCGAATTCACACTCGAAATAGTCGCAGATCGTCGCGTGATCGTGCACTACCTTTAGTTTATTTGTTTGTTTTTAAAATAAGGAAGGTAATCAAACCTCACCGTCATCAAGAAGAGCATCTCAGTGGCGGTTCTCTGATCGGGATGCTTCAAGCGAATTGCGAGATGCCTCACTTGGTCTTCCGTCGATAACTGAGATGATATGAAGTAAGTATGCTTCTACGAGTTACAGCGAATAAAATATGAAAACGAACATCTTTCGGAATATGCGGATGTATTATCGAAGATGCGCCTTCCTTAATATTATCGGCGGCTAGTCGATGAATATTCGCCTGGAATCACGATGTGAAGTAATTTTGTTCATTTTTCGATGACAACAGTAACGAACATTGTTTGGGGCACCGCCAGTTCGCATGAAATCCTCCAATATCAGACGAGCGGTGATCTGGAATGTTATGAAATAATTTCAACTTTTCAAAATAAATTTACGAATACGAACATCGAGCGGAGTGTGCGGCATATAAGTCGCGGCAGGTCGTAAATGATCTTCCATTAATTGACGTGCTGCACTCTGCAAGGGAGAAGATGGAGAAAGAAAGGAGAATATCGACCGAATATGGTCCTTCGAGTACGATCAATGGCCCTTTGAAGAAATGAATCACATACCTTGATCTGCAGTGACTTCTCCAGTAATTCCTCAGGGAAATTCCTCGCTTGGTCAGCCATAGCGAGTGGAGCAAATCGACGATACCAATCTGAGAGTTTATCCTGGAAGAAAGTTGTTTATTCGCGAGAGAAGACTCGTGTGTTTTTTTGTGTTTGGCTGGTCTCGTGTCCGATCGATTGAATAGAGGTGATTGGATCGAATCTGAAGAGAGGAGAAGAAGGCACAAAAAAGAGGAGGAGAGAAGAGAGGAAGAAAACAGTGTTGGCGCCCGGTATTTTGAATGGTTTGAGGCGCGAAACCATTTGACCATGAGCCAAAATGATTTCCGTTCGAGAGTCCGTTTAAACGTCAATCATGTTTAGTTTGACAAGAGAGGAGACGAAAACAGAGATAAAAATAGAAGATGAAGAGTCAGTCGCATTTGAATCATAACAAAACAATAAATAACGATGAGCACGGGTTTGCTCATGCGTGTTGTTGTTATTGTTGTTGTGGCAAGTTCATGCAGACGCAGAAATACACGCACAGAGAATGAAGAGCTAAGAAACTCGGCGCATCGGCGCACAGCAAGAAACTGTTTGGTTGTTTAGGCAACAAAGAGGCAGTGGCCAGGGCATTCGCGTGATTGGCGCGCGATATTAGTGCAGAGACGCGCGCACACGCGGCAGTTAGAGAGAGTGTGTGAATGGAGGAGAGGACAGACGGAGAGGGAAGGGGGAGAAGAGAGGAGTGGAAGAGGAGGGGAAGTGTTGATGTTACCGAGTAAAGATAATGGATGCTTATCATTGTGAGTTGGACACATGTTGGAGAGAAGAATATCTATCTGATTGGGATCTTACAGATACGCTAGCCCATGATGGGGATCTTATCATGTTCAAATATAGAGGAATGCTATTTTCACTTGACTAAATAATAGCGACTGAACCAGCAGGTTGTCGAATGGATTTCTGAAGAAGAGTTTCGTGCACAGTGAGAACTGGAATTGAAATCTTTATTCGGAAAGGAATGAATAGGGGGACGACCTCGATTGTCCGGACATGCTGCAGAAGATAAACATGATATTGTTATGATTCAAAACTTTATTTACCTTATTTCCCATTGCATACCCGGCCACCGCAACCAAATCCACTACAGCAGGCAGCACGAGCTGAAAAAACTTTCGTGAGTGCTAAGAAAATAATTGGCAATGAGCCAACGCATCTCATTTAGCTTACGTCTATCTAAGAATCATAAGGTTCTCACGCTCAGCAATAGTCGTTGCAATGAGAACGAGAAGGAGAAGGAGTGCGATCAGCTTCATCTTCACGATACGTTTTGAAGAAGAGAGAAGGCGAATTTATAGCAATGTTTACCATAAAGCAAAGTACCATGTTATTATACATAATTTGCATGGGTTCATCTCTACGATTCGAACACTATTTCGCTCCAAGAGAGGAGAAAATAGTAGGGATCAGGAGGGAATCCACATTCGGTAAACCCAATGCTAGTGGCGTATTAAACTAATCACATTTTCCCAAATTCGAAAAAATGGGAATGATTCGGAAGGAATGAAAGAGCTGCACGGCATTCTGTCAATACAGAAAAGGGAGGATCACTCTACATATCGAACTGCAAATTCGAAACTTAACAGATTGATGAAAACTTTTCACCATTTTTCATTCTCAACAGGATTATCGCGATATGTTTCAGTCATATGTCAAATTGCGAAAGTGTTTTGCAGCTCGATTACGGTAATGCGGGATAATTCAAAAATTAATCCCCTTGTTCACCCTTATCTGGAGCGAACAAAGAAGTTCTAGAAGTTTCAGAAGTTCTGACTCAGAACGCTGTGGCTGACAATTCAAGATATCGCAAATGATATCGTTGTGTTTGAAACTCAATTGAAAATGTCTGAAACTAAATTGAAGATGTCCTCACTAATAGATACTTAAAGTTCTTCTCAATGCTGTTACTCTGACGATCAGCATCTGGACCACCAAGGTCGTTTCTGTCGCCTTTCCTCTTATCAATTGCCTCGTCGTCGATGTACTTCCCACTCCATTAAGCACTTCTTTCAATTTTCTCTTCCACGAAAGAGAAGGCGTGAAAGGTGATGAAAGATGGACGATGGATCACAGGAAGGACGGGTCGATTTCGAAGAAATGTCAGAGATGATCATTGTAAGGACTCATTTGAAGCATAAGTATCAATGAGAAATACATTACGAGTGGTGATGAAACTCAGAGATTGTGATTGTCATGTGATTCCGAATGAAGTAGTAATGTCTTTATCGTTTTGTGCAATGCCGAAATGGGGAATGGAAGGAACTTTAGAATAGAGACGAAGTAGAGAAGTAGATGAAGTAGTCGAAGGACTTGCTTGATTGAAATACACCTTCTTGTTTTCATTTCCCTGGATTGCATGGGATTTTGCCGCATCGATCAGCCATCGTCATTGCAATGAGAAGAAGAAGGAGAAAGAGGGAGAGCAACTTCATTTTTCACGATAGATACATTGTCAATGGCGAGATGGAGAATTTATAGAAGCTTTCCACATTAAATATTCTCTTTATGACAACCAGAATGGGTTGATCTCTACCTTACAAACGCTTTCTCACCCCCATGAAAGAGAAAATAGTGCAAGTTCATAAGAGAGTCAACCATCGGAAAAAACATTACCAGGTACTAAACGAAGCACACTTTATCCGAAACGTGGAAAATCGGGATGAATCAGCAACGGAGTGCCACCATTCAATCAATCAATTCCCTTCTCCATCTGATCTCTTTCCCTTTCCCATTCTGCACTTCCTTCCACTCTTCCAATGAAGAGAAGGAAGAAGAAGGGGGAGAAAAGGCGAGGCGCGCCCCCAGTAGCATCAATGTCTAATTGACTAATCTAATAGACACGCACATCCCCCTCTCTGGCGCCCAATGGAGAGGACGAAGGAGGAGGAGGAGGAGTACGCTCCTTATGCTTATCCTCGTCGATGAGGACCTTCTCATTTCTCGAAGACGACGTCTATAGTCGAATCCGCCTGGATTAGTAGACCATTCTCTCTAATCCCATCGCTGAGCCACAGTCGACGCCCGTTCATTCATCGATGACAAGAAGTGAGTTCTCCAACCTAGTCTTTCTCCCCTCCTTCTTTCTCCTCCCAGGGGCGGCCTCTACCAGCCCATAAACGAGCTCGCAGGCCTATCAAAAGCGCGATTGGTCAGGGAATTGGGAAGAGGGCCGACGACATTCGTCAGTCGTTTCTCCTCCCGGACTGACCTCACTGTTTCTAACGAACCGAATTCGTGCACTCACTCAGGCCTTTCCTTCATTTTCGCATTTCCCTTCCTCCACACTCATTTATTCGGTAATTCCTCTTCATTTTGCGTCTCAGAAGGCGCTCTTCTATTTGACTTGGAAACGAGGATCTCTCATTCTTTCATTATCTCTGTTGCGAATGAGAGGTCGGTAATGAGGATATTCCGGATCCTTCGTTATTCTGACAGCTCTCCGTCCTCATGGGATTAGTGGAGACTTTTGATGAGAAAGAACAGTACGAATATTGATCGATGGAAGAATAGTGGGAAAGATACAAGAGGCCGCTTTCAATTTCCGGTTAGCTTCGAAGTTGCGACTCCCTTCTCTTCTCCTCTCTTCCCACTCTTCCAATGGCCGCATTTTTAATTGAAAAGTGCTTGGTCGTCATTCGTTTCTCTCCTCACTCCACTGCCTATCAATAGAAGAGGAGAAGAGATGGTTCTTTCACTACGTTTTCGTACTTTCCTACATCTTTCTCTGAATTGTAAAGTACCATCACCCAGTTTTATCCATAAGTTTCGGCTGAAACCTATTCGCCCTCGCACTCTCCTCTACGAACCAATATCCATCTCACTCAGCACAGCAGGAGCCTTTTTCATTACAATCGCACTAGAGATTATGCCAATCACTGGGAGGGAAGGGAATCCAATTCACGGTGAGAGACCGTGCAGATTCGAGAGAGCACTACCGTAATCTGTGCGGGGCGCGCGCTCGGTCAAAGCTAATAAGGGCTTCTGCGAGCGAGAGAGTGTGGAAGATGAAGAGAGCGTGGGCGGCAGAGTCCCAATATTGCACTATTGAGAGGGGGGCGGAGTCTCTCTTCATCCTCCCCCTAGAAAGCCCTTTACTCTTCGGATTGGTGGCTGATCCAATGATGTCCTTTCCTTCCTTCGTCCATCTTCTTCCCCTTATCCTCTTTTCTTCTCTCTAGACATGTGCCTTGCGAGTAATTTGCCCCAAGAAGGAGATGAGACGAATTAATGGTGGCCTAATAAAGAGAGAGGCTCCATCTCCTTCCCTCCAGTCGACTCAGCTGGCAGCAATGAGGTGAGCGTTCCTGTGTGTCTGACGGCCCAAAACCACCATCTTTGATCAATGAATCTAGTACCCCTTTTTCTACTGCGCTTACCTTTCCAATAATTTTTAAGTGCCAGATTGACAATGTAACTGTTTAGTGAAAGCACAAGTTTAAAGGAGTAGAGGCACGACCGCCCTCTCAATTGTAATAAGCGGGCGGCGCGCGCCGATTTGCATGCGTGGTCTCTTCATTCCCCCCTCTCCCTCTCTCATTTCGGATTAGTCCCTGCGCGCAAGGCCCACTTGGCAGGCAGCCAAACGCTTATAGCTCAGTTTAAACTTAAAATGGTCACATGGGAGTTTCGAAAGTGCGATCGGGTAACTACTCCACATCATCTCCCATAGAGAACTCAGTTTGCCAGATGGTCGTGCCACTCCTTCTTTAAACAATAGTAAAGTATGAATTCTCCCAACCCCACACGTCCTGAACAACTGTTGGCCATCAGTTTCCCGGTTGATCACACCCTCCCTGCTCCTCGACCTACCTCCGATCCCATCCAAACGCTGGGTATTCTCTGGTGAATAACATGTGGAGTTGAAGCGCTGTTATTGCTCGAGAATGCCAATCGTAAGGGAGAGAAGAGGAGGAACATGAATGGTGTGGTATTGAAAGTCATCCTAGCTGGTAAGGTGGATTGAACAGAGCCATATGTGCAGTTCATGAACCACTGTTGTAGATTAGGACAATTCGGCAAAAAAATATCAGTAGAGCCGAGTTGTTGGTGGTGTGTTGGGTTATGTTTCATGAATGCTATATATTCCATCGAATTGCGATAGAGCCAATTTGTGACCGTTTGAGTTTGCACAAAACATATAATTAGCTGTTGATACCGAAAATACTCAACACGTCTTGCCGACGAAAGATCCTTCTGTCTGGAGAGACTGACTGCATCACTGACTCCCTTCCTCCATCTACATCGTCTCTCGAATAATTCATTAGAGTGCTCAGTCCAGATTGCCTTTCCCCTCATTGTTCTCCTCTCTCTTTCTCCCTCTTCTCGGCTCCATTTTATTATGGCAGCGATGCGCACTTTGCGCGCCGCATTTCATTACAGATATTGCCTTCTCCCCGGGAAGGATTCGAGGCGAAATTGAGTGAAATCACGTCGCAACTTTAGCTACGATTGTAAATTACCGAGTACTTGACGAATAAAGTATTTATTGAATTCACGAGCACGCAACCGGACAATAATGTACAGAAGAAGGTGGCAAACCCGTGAGAATGGTATGCATCGATTTCAATGGGCTAGGAAGTGAAGGGCAACGTTGACTAGAGTTGAGCAGAGGAAGGGCTGAGTGGAGAAGTAAAGGATAGTGAGAGGAGCAATCGTTTGCTAAGCAGCGGAAAACAATGAAAATTGAGAAGAAACAAAGAAAATGCCAAATAGTAGGTAACCCTGGGTTTGATATGATTTAGATGGACAGATCCTGTTGCATGATCAGTTTGTAGTATCGTGCCTTGAGTGCCATCAATTCGTGATGAGTACCGATCTCACGCACTTTTCCGTTCTCGATGTAGGCAATCGCGTCGGAATTCTGCAATAATAGACGGTATTTCAAGAACGATTGGGAAAATATGGCCCTAAATCGACAAAATCTGACCTGGATGGACGACAATCGATGGGCGATGGTCACGCAGGTTCGTCCTTCTCTCGCAGCATCAAGAGCCACTTGCACGGCCTAGAATAGTATTTGTGAACAATCTCTCTATGCTGCATTGATGTTATTAGCATTTGACACTGATACGCCAAGTGTGAAGCATAATCGAAATGAGAATTCCACTCACCCTCTCCGATTCCGAATCGAGTGCGGACGTGGCCTCATCGAGAAGGAGGATCTTCGGTTCTCTCACGAGAGCGCGAGCAATGGCGATACGCTGCTTCTGACCACCGGATAGTTGACCTCCCTTCTCTCCGACCTACAATCGATTGAATGATTACCGTACACCTGACAGTTTTCGATCAATAAAGCTATCGTACCTCAGTGTCGAGTCCTCCGGGCAGTGACGTGACGAATTTGGCGTTTGCCAATCGCAGAGCCTCCATGATTCGCTCAGTCGGCAGCTGAACAGAGAAAATCATTATCAGATTTTCTTTTTTTCGGCAAAATGAAAATTAAATGATTCTAAAACAAACCTCTCCCAATCCGAAGCAGATGTTCTCTCTCACAGTGCCCGAGAACAGTCTCGGTTCCTGTCCTACCAGAGCCATCTGGGTACGCAGATGATCGAGGGAGAGACCGCGAGAGTCGTGGCCGTCGATTTTCTGCAAGGAATCATCATTGTACAATTCCGAGGGGCTGGAATGGGTAGAAGTTACACACCAGGAATCCGGCAGAAGGGTCGTAGAATCGTTCCAGCATCGAGATAATCGTCGACTTTCCGGAACCAGAGGGACCCACGAGAGCGACGGTTGTACCCTGAAAAAGATTGAATTTGAGACCTTCGGTTGACAAAGCGAATCGTAAACTGACCTTCTTGATGTTCAGATTCAGTCCTCTCATCACGGGATTCTTCGGCTTCTGAGGATAACGGAAGTGGACGCCCTCGAAGGTGACGTTGCCCACGATTTGCTGAAATTCACAATTATTATTTTTCTTGGAATATTTAGGGAGTACTAATCGAACATTCACTTATCAAAATGTTATTGAAGATATCATGAAACACATTCAAGTTCAACGATTGAAAATGGAACTTACCATTTTCTCTCCCACACTCGAGTCTCCCGTCGCCGGTTTGCGATCGACGACAGCGAAGAGAAGACCGGCGGCGGATTTGGCCTGGAATCAAGAATTATTATTTTGGAGGTTTGTGTCAATTCGAAAATGCGTAAAAGTATGTTTCACGATGTCTACATAGAATGTGCGATTCTCGATAATTTAATGATGCGGACTTTGGTAATCCAAGAATATAAAGTAATCGAACCTTGACGATCTCGGGGAAGTAAGAAGTGGAGTTGATGATGGACACGCAAGCGAGGAGAAGGGCGACGATTGCACTGAAAGGATGATATTGTACTGATTTCTAAACGACTATCCCTGTTCAAATTTCGCAACAAATAAGAAGCCAATCTCACCGGAAAGTCCTATCGGCCGACACGATCTCGATGTGCATCACTCTGATTCCCACTGAGTATCCGACGGCGAGAAGGAAGAACATGAAGGTCTGCGAGATCGTGAAGTTGAGCGCCTCGTAGTAACCTGACAATTATTGATAAAATTATAGCTAGAAAACAAGAAAAAAAGTGGTTCGTACCCTTCTGAATATCTCTGAACTGCTGTCTGAGCAACTCTTCGTGGTACAACTCGAAGAATTTGACCTCTCGAGTGAGGAGTTGGATCGTGCGCACGTTCTCGATCGTCTCGATGGCTCGCTGCAATGAAGTAATGAGCTTCTTGGGCACTTGCATGATCAACAAAAAAGTACTGGGGGTTCTTCTTAGTGGAGCCAAAGTGGGGACGAGATTGGCTCCTTTAAGAAGAACCCCCAGTACTGCATCTTCATGACGAGAATTACCGAGTATTCCCTATTGACAAAAATGTACTAACCCTTCCAGCCTCATCCTCCTTGACCATGATTAGATTGACTTGGTAGATCTTCCATGCGAGGAAGAGCATGGATGAGAGGAGGATGAGCACCATGAGGATGCCGATGAGACCGACGGGCCACGAGAAACTGGAGATGGGTAAATATTATATTTTTGTGAAATGAATAGCATAAGACAATTGACGCTGTCGCTCCTCGAGCGCCTTTCAACATGTAGTGAAACATACCCGAGTGCGATGGCGATACAAACAAGAATGGATGAGACTCCGTAGATGATTTGCAGCATGCGACCATCGAAGAACTGGAAGACAACAATCAATAATTTTCCAACAATTTAATGAGGATGAAAAAGTAACTCACAGCAGCCATATTCGGAGCGTCAGTAGCCAGTCTCGTGATCAGCTTTCCCGCCGTGTGACCGGGATTGTCGAAGTAGGCGGCGTCCTGAGTGGAATTCAGGGTTACTGTATCCTCCTTATCGATTACCTGGTAAAGAATCGAGCGGAAGGACATGACGCGGAACTTGAGTTGGAGGTTCTCGGAGACGTGCGAGACGCAGATTGACTGCAAATAACATGTTATTGAATTTCTAGGGCTAACGTTTCCGCTCACCGACGACAACTGGAAGATCATGGTGCCCACTCCGACGGATCCGAAGCAGATGACGGCCATGCACAGTCGGTGCATCATGTCTGCGCCCCATGGAGTGAAAGTGAAGGCCTGAACGCCGATACTCTCGGTTTCACATACTTTTGGTGCAAAAAGAAGCATGTATAGGGTGATTTCTCACCTCGAAGACGTAACCGAACAACAGCGCCAGCGCCGGCAACTCCATGCCTCTGATAGCTCCGAGAATCACAGCAGCGACCATGAGACTGTAGTTGCCCTGAAGGTGGATTACTGTGGCTGGGATATGGTATGGTAACCTACCTTAGCATTCTTGAGCGCCGTTCCCAGACCACCCGCGGAGATTTCCTCATCGGTCATCAATCGCATCGCTTCCTCTGCCATAACAGCGTCCTCTGCTTGATGACGACCAGAGGTGATTGAGCCACTGCAAATATTGATTGATAATTGCAATAAAAATGCAAAAACTCACCGCAGCGAGTCGTACATGCCCCTCTGGAAAGCTTCCCTTCCGGATCTGAGCGAGGCCACACGTGAGAGTGTCGACTGCGAGTGAACGGACGGCTCCACGAATTCGTCCCTGATTCAATCGATAATTATCAGAAGATGGGTAGGTCACTCACTCAAGGGGGACGTCCTCCTCAATGATCTCATCTGCTCCATCTTCCTTGATGAACTGCTGGGCCTTCACCAATTCGTAGTACTTTCCACCGAGTCGAACGAGTTCCTCGTGGGTGCCTGCCTCGGCGACGATTCCCTGAAGAGAGAAGGGTTATTGAGAACTCGACTTGTTCAGATCTTCAAAAAGGAAAGCTAGAAGAGGTCTGACCTTATCGATATAGACGATCTTGTGTGCGTGTCTGATCGTCGAGAGTCTGTGAGCGATAACGATGGTTGCACGACCTTTCGAGGCCTTGTCCAGGGCTTCCTGGAGAGAGAAATAATTGGTGAATCATTAAGAGAAACGGACAGAAGAGATTAGAAGCTCACTTGTACAATTCCTTCGGACTGCGCATCCAGAGCGGAGGTGGCCTCGTCGAGAAGGAGCACCTATTATTGATTAGTTGCGTTTTCAAAAGCACAATCTGCAACACTGCGTCATCCAATCCCTCTCGACCTTTGTAACAAAGGTGAAACACAACCGAACCTTGGGATCTCTGGCCAGCGTTCTCGCAATGGCGACTCGTTGCTTCTGTCCTCCCGATAGCTGAACTCCTCCGTCACCGATCAGTGTGTCGTAGCCCTGAAAACCGGAGTTTATCAAGAATAAAAGCCGGCTCTCCTATTCTCCGGTCCTCACCTGGGGCAGTTTGGCGATGAAGTCATGGGCGTTGGCCATCTTGCACACGTGCACCATTTGTTCCTTCGAGATCGATGGCAGACCCATCCTCAAGTTGTCGGCGATCGTCGCGTTGAAGAGCACCGGTTCCTGAAGAGGATTCGGGATTCAGATGACGTCGTCGTTGAGGCTAAGATACCTGTTGCACGACTCCGACGATGTTCCTGAGGTACTCCAGATTCATGCCGTTCACGTCGTGACCGTCGATCGAGACCTGCAAATAGATATTAATTATTAAATTTGTTTTTATTTCGATAAAATGCCCACCTTTCCCTGCTCAGGCATGTACAATCGCGTCACGAGTCCAATCGATGTCGATTTACCGCAACCACTGCAAATATGTTTCATGTGTTTCATGTATTGCATATCTTTAGAGTTGGACAATAATCGTAGATTTTTCTCGTTAAAAATACCAATGTGTAATTCTAACCTGTGTCCGACGAGGGCGACGGTCTGTCCGGGCTCAACGACGAGGTCGAGACCGTGCAGCACCTGAGATTGTTACTGTCTTCTTCTGCCAAAACATGATTTGAATTTATTTCCCGTCTCTTTCTTTCTGAACAACATCTTCTAAATATTCTCACCTTGGTCTCCTTTCTGCTCGGGTATCTGAAATGGACGCCCTCCAGCGTCACTCGTCCCTTGATGTTGTCGGGCTTGCTTCCGCCTTGCGAGTAAACGTCGATGTTGGGTTCCTGAAAACATTCTTTTACCTTTGCTGAATTTTCAATTTCTGCCCCTCCAACATCTCGAATTCACGTTCAATTTGTTCGGAACACGTGAGAATCTGCAAACCACTCCACTGTGCCTCCCTCGTAGTTCGCCGCTCCTTTCTGATCCTTTGCCGATCTCATTTCTCATGGCAAAAACGGCCTTTGACACTGTTTGCGAAGCAGTTTCGCGGCTGCCGTTGTGGCCACAAACAGAAGGGGAATTTCCTCTCCCGTTCTGGGTACTTTGAGGTGCCATTCTCTGTTTGAGACTCTCCCTTGTAGTTTGACGAGCGCTAGTCGTGGGGTTACAGATTCTCCCATCGTTCTCGTGTCAAGTTGTACTGGTTCTGTAGCCGCATCGACAGTGCTAACTTCGGAGGGGAAAAGGCTATTTTTTACTCGACATTCACGCGCTTCTCTTTCTCTTCTTCGTGTGTACTCAAGCGCCGACGGCGGCGTGAAAGACAAAATAAACATCGATTCGCCGATCGGATCGCCCATTGTACTACTACTGTTTGCATCTGGCTCCAGATCTCTTAGCTCAGAATCAGAAACCCCAAAGCATCGTCAGAATCAGAAGTCATCTCACTCTGTCAATGACTTGGTAGATGGTTGCAGCTGCAGCACGCGCGTTGAGCAGCACCATCAGATGCGGAGAGATCATTCCAAGGAAGTAGGCACCTGGAGAAGAAGATTTGGCTAGGTGCCGACAACATTTGGCATCATCCCAACTCACCTAGCAGCATAGACATGACGCAGATGAACACGTCTCCGGGCTGGCCGACGATGCCGACCGAGAGGAGGTAACCACCGTATCTGAGGAGGGGTACGGTCAGATAGATAGGGGGTTCGGCAGGTCAGATGTCGAACTCACAGCAGACCGCAGCCCATGAAGGCGAAGAGGACGAAGTAGAAGAGACCACCGAAGAATCCGGACCAGAATCCCTTCCAGAGGGCGAATCCACGAGACACTTGCAGCTGCTTCTCGTATCTGAGATTACTCTTTCAACTTTAGTTTTTTAATACAAGGGCAGATCCATTCACTGTTGCACAACCGATCATCTTCTATTGGTAGCTTCAGTGAAACATATTCGAAACGAACCTCGCCACCATCTCTGGTTGTCCATTGAGTGACTGCACTGTTCTCACTCCGAGAATCGCTTCCTCAGCGAGAGCGCCAGCCTTGCCGATACTGCCCATCTCAGCCATGATTGAGGAACCCATCTTCTGTAAATCGACTACCGTAATCCGGTTCCATGTGTCACACGGTTGGTCAACACTTGTACTTCCCTGTTTCTATGACTAAATCGAGTTCAGAAAGGTCATGGGAGTGGAAGTAACAAGAGACATGATTGATGGATAACTGTCAGATTAGTGCCAGATGTACCCAAGCTGTCTCCGTTTTCGCAGAGTCAACACGATGATTGATGGGATTTTGCAGAATTCGGTGGGTTTTGAGGTTATGATTTGTGTGGTTTGAGTTCGAAACCGTAAACAGGTTCGGTATGTCAGATGGTAGGTCAGATTGCTCACCCTTGCCATCAGTGACATGACCATGCAAGAGGCGGGGGCCACTCCGAGCATAAGAAGGGCGATTCTCCACTGATAGGCGAAAGCGACGGCCATTGCTGCCAGGAACATGGCACCTCCTCTGAAATGAACACAAGGGATGATTTGAGGGTTTTCACAAGCAAGAATTCTGCCATTCACTAATATCTTTTGAATCTTCTGGTATTCATAGAGGTACTGAAACATATACAAGTTTCAGAGATCCATTAGAAATTCCGACCTGATGAGCAGACCGAGTTTGTCGCCAATACCTTCGTGGATGCGCTCCATGTTACTGCAAATATTTATGTTTATTACAGTTTACAAAACAACAAATCGGCTTACTCATTGAGCTTGGACACGAGAGCTCCCGAGTGTTGCTTGTCGAACCAACCCGCGTTCTGTCTGGAGGGAAACCGTTGAGAAACCAATTGAAACGAATAGTCAGGAGAGGTCCGTCAAAAGTGGATTGATTCTCACCTCAGAATGGCTCTCATGAATTCAATTCGCAGTCGGAGGATCACTCGATGACAGATGCCATGGAAGCAGAGATACTGCAAGAATTAATAATTATTGGCTGATTTCTTTTTTTCGCGGAAGAAACATGAAACTCACTTGAATCATGTGCAGAATGAGCATCAACACTCCCATTCCGAGGAAAATGTAGACGTTTTCATACGCGGAATCGACGAATTGTTGAGTAGTCGTGGGGTAGACGAGGAGAACGTTGGAGATGCGACCTGACTCACGTTTCATGGTAATTCTCCTGATTCTCAGACTAACCAGCGATAAGTGCCTGAGCCGGCTGCGAAACTCCCGAGGCAATAGCGCACATGCAACCGATGAAGAAGCAGAACTTGTCATACGATGTGCCGAATCGCATCTTAATTATGTAATTAATCAATAATTAATTAATAATAACTTACCAATCCCCAGAGCGATACGGGTTTGATCTCCAGTTGCTGATTGTTGAGGTCACCACGGCAGAGGAGGTAGTTGAGAATCTGAGATTATTAGTTAATTAAAACGTCTCTAATTAATAATTAACCTTTTCCGGGACGGATACATGATGCTTGTAGGGGATTTCCTCATCGTAGTCGATGTAGCTGGAACAATTTTAATATATTTACAGAAATGATTCCATGATCTTTTCATCCTCATTGAAATTCAATGCACTGTGTGCATTTCGAGTGAGTGCGAGGTCAAACTAGAGGGGAAAGTTGTTCTCACCCATTCGCATCTGGCTTTCTTCCTCCGTATTTGTTGCCGTCGAGCCGATTCTCCAGCGGAGAAATCTTTGACGGCATCTACAAATAAATTTAAAGTGGAATCTACCACAACGCAATCCATTTTGTGATACAATTGTGGCCGATTCTAATAAATCTCACGAGCTGCGGACACTCGAATTTTACGAGCGAGCGACTTTTGATCGCAGGATAGGCTAACTCACATTTGCAGAAGATTACTAGTAGCCGGGTGTACTATGAAAGTGGTGAAGCAATACTGATGGGAGTGGAACTGAAACACGAATGATACACGTTGACGAACGAGGGATCACATCGAAACAGTAAGATAAACGAACATGGCATGAACACTTTGATATCGAATCCGATACATGACACGAACCAACAACGAATGCATCAATGAGAAGTGATAGATAAAAGATAATCAGATAAACTATTCTCGACCGCTCCTCGCCAACACCAAACCGCCACTGCCACTCTCCTCTCTTCGCTGCCACAGTTTTATGTACTTGTCCGGAGAAGTTCCCCCTCCCTCTTTCTCATTTTCTCAGCACGATAGAGGAACCACTTCTTTACTCTTCTCTCCGCTACAGAAGTATGTAACTTTTCTGTGCTCCTCATCGTCGGTTCGTGTTTGAACAAGTGGAGAAGACAGTGAGAACGAGTCATTTACTAGGGCGGAGATCATGAGATTGATCGAGTAATTGAGGAGAAGCGAGGACAGAAGGATCCCAGAGGAATTTAAATGGAAAGCAAGACAAAGATTGAGTTTATTCCGACTGACAGCCCAATAGCCAGACGACTTTCCGTAGCGGCTTTCCACTTTTTATACGCGTGCTCGGTTTTACTTCTGAATAATCGCATTTGCATCTTGACTGTGACATCCGCACCTGTGCCCCCAAAGGCCCTTCGTGTAGTGGGTAGCCTACCCGAACAGAGGATAGCACAGAAACTGTACATGTTCTGTACACAGAGATTCGTTGTGCCAAGTTATGGAAACGTCAGTTTCCCTGTCGATTTCGTAGCTTGATAAAAAGGTTGAAAGTACTCAAACTAGTCCAATCCTTCTGATTGTCCCCAATCCGTTCACTTTAGATCTCTCAATCTCTCTGATTCACTTTCTGTTAGTGATCTCTATCCCACGCTCTATTCTTCGGATTCCGAGAATCTCTCTGACCACACATCCCTCATCCAGCCGTCATTTTCGAAATGTTCTGTAAAATTGGCGATCATTGCACAATCAGTCGTCATCAGAATGCTCGTCTATTTGCCGTCTCTCTTCTCACCTCTCTGCTTCCCTCCAGTAGCTCCCCTCCTCCCCCTCCCCCTCCCCCTCCCCCTCCTCCCTCGCCCCGGTCACAAACTACTGCTATTCAGTGTGAGAACCGTGCATGCTGTCCAATTCTGTAGCCGACGCACATTTGCACGGGGCGAGAAATAGCATGCGAGGAGAACAAGCAAAGCGACGAACTGATGAGAGTAATCTTAGGGCTGAACCGCAGTTTGCCAATGATAATTAGCTCATACAACTGGTTCGACCGCGCTCTTTGTTACTCTTTATCACGTGTCTTCTGAGAGATTGCATGACCCCCCGGCACTAGGAGCCCCAAGTTTGACCGATTTTCTCGAAATTTTTATGGTGGAGTACTATGGAAGAAAGAAAAACTTTAGCGCTTTCCGTTTGTCCCAAAACCGGCTTTTAGGTATTTTCCGGTTCTAGATCCGGCCCTACCATATCTCAGCTCCCCGATGTGCTAGAAGGTCGTGCATAGGCTTAAAAAAATCGGAAAAATATTCTGAACAACTTTACAGTTGACATGAAGAAGATTCGACAAACTTTTCAGTTCGAAAAATTTGAAAAACTGATTTCAAAATCGAAAAAATAATTTTCCTGGATCGGGGACCCCCCCTTTCAGAATCAGCTGAGCACAGATTCGGACTCTACATACTTTACTTAGTTCACAAAAAATTTGAACCAGGGGCTGGAGGGGTGCGGAAAGCATTTATGAGCCAAAAATGGCCTCCAAATGGCTGATTTTCAGGATCAATTTTTTGAATATTCAATTTAATTAGTCCCACAAGAAAGTTAGCAATCCAAAAACAGCATTTCAAGTGATTACTGCCCTAAAAGAAGTATTCTGAACACTTTTTGAGGTCAGTTTATCGATTTTCAAAATTTTTGAAAAAATCGATTTTTGAAATTCAAAAATTTCAAACTTAATTGAATTTCCTCAGAACTTGCTGAAATATGAAATATCGATGACTAGGGTGAAATCCTGTCGAAAAAACACTTCTAATTCAACATAGAAAGCAACAGGAGACAAAAGCCGGATTTGATATCTGGTCATTGGTTGGTCGTTTCTGAAGAGGCCTAATGAAGCTGAAAAACGGCTCATTCTGTCGAAACTTGGATCTGAGGATTATCTATTATTTTTTAGGAAACTGCGGTCAGGAATCGACGATTTCACACGCGACATATTTGTTCGGATTAACCCTAAAAGAAAATACTTAATTTAGCTCCTCAATCTTTAGATTTAGCTCATAAGCATTAAATATATCCGCAGAACTAGCAGTGGACTCAATAAGTATGCAAATTCCAAGTTGAACTTGGTCACCTTCACCTATATCAGCCATTTTTCAGCTTTATTAGGCCTCTTCAGAAACGACCAACCTATGACCAGATATCAAATCCGGCATTTGTCTCCAATTGATTTCTAAGTTGAATTAGAAGTGTTTTTTCGACAGGATTTTACCTTAGTCATCGATATTTCATATTTCAGCAAGTTCTGAGGAAATTCAATTAAGTTTGAAATTTTTGAATTTCAAAAAATCGATTTTTTCAAAAATTTTGAAAATCGATAAACTGACCTCAAAAAGTGTTCAGAATACTTCTTTCAGGGCAGTAATCACTTGAAATGCTGTTTTTGGATTGCTAACTTTCTTGTGGGACTAATTAAATTGAATATTCAAAAAAATGATCCTGAAAATCAGCCATTTGGAGGCCATTTTTGGCTCATAAATGCTTTCCGCACCCCTCCAGCCCCTGGGTCAAATTTTTTGTGAACTAAGTAAAGTATGTAGAGTCCGAATCTGTGCTCAGCTGACCCTGAAAGGGGAGGGTCCCCGATCCAGGAAAATTATTTTTTCGATTTTGAAATCAGTTTTTCAAATTTTTCGAACTGAAAAGTTTGTCGAATCTTCTTCATGTCAACTGTAAAGTTGTTCAGAATATTTTTCCGGATTTCTTAAGCCTATGCACGACCTTCTAGCACATCGGGGAGCTGAGATATGGTAGGGCCGGATCTAGAACCGGAAAATACCTAAAAGCCGGTTTTGGGACAAACGGAAAGCGCTAAAGTTTTTCTTTCTTCCATAGTACTCCACCATAAAAATTTCGAGAAAATCGGTCAAACTTGGGGCTCCTAGTGCCGCAGGGTGGCCGTTTTCCTGCATTCTCTCAGAAGACACGTGTTATTAGAATATCAAAGCGTCTGTCTGTCCGTCCGTCAGTCCGTCAGTACGGATGTTTGTCGGTCACGCTCATGTCAAAAACCCCTTTAACGATGTCGTACAGACCTGAGACCAGTACCAATCGACTTGTCATGAAAAGTTACACTTTAAAAATCAATACCTATTTCGTCATCACTATGTAATATTACGTCATCACTATGCAATAACCCGTTTTTACGCCGTTTTCAGCGCTAACTTAACCACTTCGTGGCTACATCGCAACTTTTTCGGATCGCTCTCGGCCTCACGAGCCTTTTACAAGGGAAGATGCCAATGCGCATCCGCAGCGTTTGACAGGCTAATCTTTGATGCGCTTGAGGAAAAGGATCGCTCGAGGACTCACGAGCCTACTTTTCATGGGAGTAAAAAACAAAGAAAGTCGGGAACACATGTGGAGAGGACTCCAAAACACGCGAAGCCTGCGATGCGCTTGTGAAAGGCTCGTGAGGCCAAGAGCGATCCGAAAAAGTTGCGATGTAGCCACGAAGTGGCGTATCAGAGCGTCTGACTGTCCGTCCGAATATCAGAGCGTCTGTCTGTCCGTCCGTCAGTACGTTTGTTTGTCGGTCACGCTCATGTCAAAAACCCCTTTAACGATGTCGTACAGACCTGGGACCGGTACCAATCGACTTGTCATGAAAAGTTACACTTAAAAAATCAATACCTATTTCGTCATCACTATGCAATATTACGTCATCACTATGCAATAACCCGTTTTTTACGCTGTTTTCAGCGCTAACTTAACCAAAATGGCCGTGCGAGGTACCAAACAACTCCACGTGATCAAAACTTACATATTTTACAAATATTTCATCATCACTATGCAATATGACGAAATCCTTTTTTGTCATTTTCAGCGTTTTCTCGCTCATTTCTTTAATTTTTTGCATGTAAGAGCGCGCCAGCGATGCGCTTGTGAAAGGCTCGAGGACTCACGAGCCTTTTACAAGGGAAGATGCCAATGCGCATCCGCAGCGTTTGACAGCCTAACATCCGATGCGCTTGCGAAATGCGGAATGCGCAAAAAAAAAATGCGCTCGAGGATTTCTTGAGGAAAACGTCAGCGGCCAGCGTTCAGAGATCATTTAAATCCTTGAGGAAAGCGTCAGCGGCCAGCGGTACAAAATGCAAATGTATTTTAAACGTATTTTAACCAGCACGCCACCCGGCGAATAACGTAGCGACCGAAGGTCGCTAGTTCGTTCTCTATATTTTTAGGAGACGATCTGTGAAGAAAGATAGGAGATTAGACGTCTCTCTGATTTGTCGGTGAATTTAGAAGTTTATTGCATGCGCGACTCCCAAGCCATTTCTAGGGTTGACAATTCAAGGAATTATTCCTTGAACAAGGAATGAGAGAGGGGAGATTCCTTGCGCAAGGAATGAGGGAGAACGGATTTCTTCCGCAAGGAATGAGGGAGAGAGGATTCCATGCGCAAGAAATGAGAGGGAGAGAATCCTTGTACAACTTTGTCACTTGCGAGGAAACATTTATTGAGAATTCGGAATGAACAGTCGATTAGATGATTTGATGATGGATGTGCTCATTTGGAGTTCGACCGGATGGGAGTATTCAGCGAGCTGCAAGTATGATTTAGCTCGGAATATCATTATGATATCGTGATAATAAAATAAACTTTTCTATACACATCGTATTAGGAATAATTTCGTATATTGCTATTGATTTTCATTTGAATTATGAGGTGTAAACACTCTCGCCCTCTTGGAGAATAATATATTGCTCACAGATCTGGTACAGCAGTCCATCGAAGGAGTCGACAGCTTGGCCCTGAATATTTTGAATTACGATGTTTAGTTTTAAACTATCTAAATTAAACTCTAAATATTAGAAAAGTAGATATGAATGTTGTAACGTAAAAGTATAAGATAACAAAAGACGAACTGCAGTAGTGCCAACCACGGGGGCGTTAGCAGCAAGACTCTTTACTGTGGCGATAATTTGGTGGGCGTAACCTGCAACAGTCTTCTATTGATGATACTTGCAAAAAGC